>VOMN01016167.1:0-17526 GCA_014899125.1 Orchestia grillus | reverse complement strand
ATTCTCTCCAGTGAAGAAGGGAGAGATATCTTATAATCTACCAGTGGAAAATGATTTTGAAAATGATGATTTCAAAAATGGGAACATAATGTTGTGCTCAAAGCCGTCTTCAAGGCGAAGCTGGATGACTTTCAACAAATTGTCCCAGATAGGCGTCCCTTGCCCCACTATCATCAAACAGCAGAGGGAATTGGCCTCATTCAATAGGTCGCGGGTATGCGAAGATACACCATGCACACAAAGCGGCGGCACCCCAGTGTGGCCAGGGTGTGAAGGCCCAAACATCTCCAAGGTATCCAAGGAGTTTCAGTGTCGCAGGTGTTTGCATAGGGTGTGTGGGTGAATCTCAGTGTTGCAGGTATGTGCAGCGTGTGTGTGAGTGAATCTCAGTGTTGCAGGTATGTGCAGTGTGTGTAAGGGAATCTCAGTGTCGCAGGTACGTGCAGTGTGCGTGAGTGAATCTCAGTGTCGCAGGTATGTGCAGTGTGTGTTAGTGAATCTCAGTGTCGCAGGTGTGTGTAGCGTGTGTGTTAGTGAATCTCAGTGTCACAGGTATGTGCAGTGTGTGCTAGGGAATCTCAGTGTCGCAGGTATGTGCAGTGTGTGTTAGTGAATTTCAGTGTCGCAGGTATGTGCAGCGTGTGTGGGTGAATCTCAGTGTCGCAGGTACGTGCAGTGTGTGTTAGTGAATCTCAGTGTCGCAGGTGTGTGCAGTGTGCGTGAGTTTCAGCGTCGTAGCTATTTGCAGTGTGTATAAGTGAGTTTCAGTGTTGTTCATATATGCAGTGTGAGTGTGTGAGTTTCAGTGCTGCAGGTATATATGAAGTGTGTGTAGGTGAGTCTCAGTGTAGCAGGTATATACGTACAGTGGGTGAGTCTCGGTGTCACAGGTATGTGCAGTGTGTGTGAGTCAGTGTCGCAGGGGGCACAGTGTGTACGAGTGCCAGTGTTCCTCCCACAGCGACAGCTTCAGAAGGCACGTGCGTCACGCAAGGCACTACTGATGAGGAAGATAGAGGTATGTAAGGCTTTGATTTTATGCATTTTACGACACTTAATAGCTCAATAAATCTTCAAAATTGGGGCATCGAATGTGGACGACACCTGGTGTCATTTGATTAAGGAAGTTGATAAAGGTATCTTCTTCATCAACTCCTAGTTGTACAATCCAGTCTGATTTTCGCAGTACACGCGTGCTTAGAACCGGTACCAATATTGCCGCCTTGAGTTATTGCAGTGGCGGGCAAACCCGAAGTTATGTGCTTGAATATTCGGCGTCTGGTCTTTATGCACGCGTGTCGAAAATACCAGGTATTTTTTATGGAATATTTAATGTCGATCAAATGGTCATTCGCGTGGCTTTACTCTTTTATGGAGCGGAGATTATACGAGAAAAAATTCAGACGATGTCTTTTGGGCGCTCACACGAAAGTCGGACATATTCTAAGAAAACTACATAGTTTCAATCTGCATACGCTTGCGACCAAATTCATCCTGGATATTGCAATATTAAAAAAGTGCCAGACTTCAAAGATGCAGTTTCAGTTTACTGCCTTCTCTGCTTCCTGTTAGTGATACCTTGGAGGAATTAATTGCGAATAATTTGTTTGAATTGCCACTTAGATCGGAAACTTATCCTCGTACAATTTATATTTTGTACTACAGCGAAAGTGTCGTACTCGTATTTGAACGATTGAAAAATAGTAAGACATAATTGTTAGTTATTCAATTGTTAGTTAATCGAACTGGAGGTTAAATTGCATAAGTCCAGGTAGGTATGTATTTTGCTCGGTCGTATACTAACTTTTGCGTGCTTAATTAACAAGCAATTTATGGAAGCCGATGCCAGCTGCAATTTATGAATTCTAACTAAGAATTCACACAGGTGTCATTCCCTGCACACAGGAGGACATCCTGTTCAAACTATAACTCTTCCAATTCGTAAATCATTAATTCTGTCGCGCATTTTCAGTCGCGATGTTTGTATCTCATTATTCTGTCTGGATATACCAATATTTTTAAAAGATCTAACGCATCGAATTTATAAGTACTGTACAATACTGAAAAATTATGAATACTTCAGTTTGTCTTCAAGTCACGATTTCTCGGAGACTGACTCAGCGCGTTAGCCGTTAGTAAATACGCAATTGTTCTGCTGAATACGTTACGTAAGGTTGTTTGCGAGAGCCTTCAGCATCAGAGCTAGTTGAATTTTGTTTCGTGACAAGTAAGTCAAACATGTACGTGTTTTAACTATATTATCTCTGCCAATTAATTAATTATTTACTAATATGTTATTATTAGCTATTTGATTAACAACTTCAAATGCAGTAAGTGATTATTTGAACGCTACTGTTCTAGGTTCGTTAATTGAGAAAATTTTCGAAGTAAAGTACCAATGAAAATTTCCAAATTAGCGATGATGAGGTAGTAAACGAAAATCGATGTTTGATACCGGTTTGTCGTTTATTACTGTACCACATTTAGACAGATTTTGCAACGACAATCGTGAAACTGATGAATTAGATCCCTTTCCAATTAAAAAAAAAATCATCTATTTGTCTCAGCGATAAAATCTGTATTCCTGCATCCTGTTATTGCACTTGCCCCTTATTTATTACACTACACATCAAGCCCTGATGCAATTTCTCTTGAGTGTTTGTCATTTCGGTGGCACAGACATTTTTGAGACAAAATTACAGTGAGGCTTGTTGAATTAGACCAAAGCGTTGTGCAAGCTAAAATTTTATACTAGATAAAAGTCTAGCTGCAGAGAAAGACTAAATAAAGGCCAAGAAATACTCATATTTCTATCTTATCTCGGCGCCATACAGTTACCTTTTGACAGTCGCGGCCTTGTGAGAGGCTCATTCAGAAACGCAATAATGGTAAACCTCATCTGATTTTCGTAGGTTTTTCTTCATTGAGTTCATTTAAATAACTTTTAAGCACCAAAATGGTGAGAGAGTCCTTTTAAAGCATCGAGTTGATTCAAAATTTTGATTTTAAGCAAAACATCTTAGCTTCTTTAATTCTTCTATACCACGAGTAATTATTCCTGAGTTTGTTGAAATAAGGTCAGGGCTAGTTGACCAGAATATTTCACCTGTCTATGAAACTGGTGCACACAAAAGACTGTACAGGAGTGTAAAGCACGTTGAACTTTTATGCAATACCTTTGGTGCGTATTAGAGAACTTGCAATTTCTGCCTTAAGAGATACTTCTCAATTGTTCTCTGAATGATCTTTAATTACCCAGTACAGTTCAAGTTTAAGACTATATTATAGTGAGCGAATTGATATATCACGGTTAACAATCAGAATTGTTTTTCCTTTTCTGTTGTCCTTATAAAAGCAGTAGACCTCATATAAAGACGCACTCAAAATCAAAGTACAATTTTTAGTACAGAGGCGAGCCGTTATTGGACGCCATGTTTTTTCTCTGCGACAAGATTGTGATACGCAGGCAAGCGGCCCAGTAAAATAATTAACTTTTACTTACGCAGCTTGGACGTGTAACACAGAGAAGGTGGCATGCTTTGCAGCTATTTTAATTTCAAGTAAGATCATTAAGAATTCATTATTCTCAAATTGCACGCGATTTATAAAACTTTGAAATGTGGACCAAATATTTTTAGCTCTGAGTATCAGGTTAGTTAACAAATGATGACACGGAATGCAGGGAAGAGACTCAGTATTTTCGTGCATAGTGTTACTGGATTTTTCTCGGTATTTACAGAAGCAGTTAGAATAAACTGAACAATGAATCAGCGGAAGATTTACGGATTTAAGAAATCAGTCTTGACATGCTTCTCTAAAATCTGGACGTCCTCGTAAAAAATCCTTGGGGCATCACGAGGGCGATGTAGGAAAAATTTCACATTTTTTGTGGTTTGACGACAAAAAAACGGCAAACGAAGACGACTGAAAACTAGCATTGGTCTTAATGTGCCACCTGCCTCCTGGCGCAGAAGAGATTTCCGAAGGACGCCGTTATAAAATCTTGCTGGACCGGACGGCACGTGCGCTCCTTGCGAACGCAGCCCAGCGAGCAAGTTGGGGAGCTCGTATTTTCCCAGAGAGTATCTCTCTGACATCGCAGACAAATTCAAACAAAGAAGCGATATTGCGCTAGCAGGGAATGATGGGCACAACAGCTATGGTCTTGAGGCGCTTATTAAGCCCTTTGGCGAGCACAATCAACATTTAAACTGGATAAATATACAAAATTTCATTGCCTGTGCGACATCTCCAAAGTTTTAAGTTTATGAACGTGTAAATTTCGAAGTTTTCACGGATGCTTTTGTGACTTTACTCGTATGGTGAGCATCACGGTATAATGCATTTCCGAGACCAAAAATGTAACTTTCAGCGTGTAACGTGGCTTTATATTCCACATTTCAGCGACTATCGTCGCCAGTATTCCACGTATTAACAGAAAAAAACTTCACCCGGTCTCCTTCGTTTCCACAACGATGAGCTCGAGTACCTTCATTCTAAGCCAAGATCTTCATCCATGGCCCCTTCACTTGATTCATTTTACAAATGAACACTTCCAAGCATTACAAAAATAAACTTGTAAAGTTAGTGAATTATGGACAATTAATCAGGCCGTACAGGCTGGTCCTGAATTTAAATCATGATGCTACAGTTCACCTCTGAGTAATTAATTATTTTTGTACAACAACGCACCTAAATAAGGCAATAACTTTATTTAGGTATCGGAGTATTGGTAAATAATTAGAAGTACCTGATTTAGCCAAAACAATTTCAACTATTCAATCAGCGAAACTTGATTACCTATGGAGGCATGAGATAAGGCTGCAGATCAAATTAATAGCTTACGTACGAGATACGACCGGCAGTTAACCCTACAAGGGCCTGTGTTACCATACGATACCGTTTCATAAGATAAGCTAGTTTTTCACACAAACCTAAATGCAGTCATTTTATAAAAAATCATTGGCTCGTTATAGGGTTGAAGTAATGCTTAAACCAGAGTAACGCTGAAGCCAGAGAAGCTGCGCGATCGAGTTGAAATGTCGTCGCCTGCTCGTGCCCAGTGGCTCACTGAATCTGAATGAAAACGAATGACGTAAATTAGTGCAAACGGGCATTAGCTGGCGTAACTAGACGACAAAAAGTTTCGCTGTTCTTACTGGTAATAAGTATGTTCGACGAATATTCTTTCGAACCACATGTTTGATAACTTAACACTTAGTATGTTGTTTCTTGGAATCTTTTCTCAAATGATTGCTCATTATTATTTTCCTCAGGGACTGATAGCACAGAATATTTCTTTTCGTGTTTTAACAAATGCTCATACAACCCGAATATATAAATGTTCTTGCTGAACACCGTAAAAAGCAGGAAAATATATGTAAGTGTGAGCACACAGTTACTCAGAAATCCTTTTGTCTTCCGCAAGTTCCTGCATTTTTGAGGCGCTAGTGTGAAAGATTTATGCAGAAACACGGTCGGCTACTTCGAAAACATACCGAAATAATTAATCATGAAATTACCATACCATCCAATCTTACGGAATTAGATAAACAATATGATTTTATAGTTGTTCTTGCACAAAGACCCAAATGAATTTCTTATCGACAGCATGAATGATCTGCTAGCATGGTCTCGTACGTCAAGTTTTGAATATTCATTATAGCTTTGACGGAAGACTTTGGTACCCCGAGTATACCTCCTGGGTGTCTTTGCCTAATAATATATTGTCAGATGTTAGCCGAGGATCAGCTTCCGCAGTTACCTGAGTCATGTTTTTGCCGCTACAGATTGATCAGCTCTTGCAAACTAGAGACACACCAGACACCGTACTTTATGCCTGAGATTAATGGCGAGATACAGCAACATTGTAAGGGTTGGACAAACGCTGATTTGGTTTCAATTGTGTACAAGTTCAGAAAATCTCATTTCCGCGTGAAGTTCATAAAGTTTTCACAACTGCTGGTCCTCACGCGGCGAGTATATCTCACAAATTACGAGGCTTGGCGCATGCGGCAGCTGCGTCGCGTGTAACTGCTGGCCAGATCCTATTTTTTATCACCATTCAAATTAGGGCTTATGCAAATCACTCATTCTGACACTCTGTACTATATTTTCTCATTACCCATAATGATGCTACAGGTATTTATGAGCACAGCGTTGCTTTACATAAAACTCTCATGGCTTGAATATCGTTCGACATAAACGCAAATTACATGGTCAAGATGCGCGAAAATGATGCGTATTTTTAGGGTCGCAAATGGGCAATAGATTTCTCAGAAAAGAATCGTGAAGGGCTTTAATGGAAATTCGCCGGGATGAATAAACATGCCGAGAGAAAATCGGTATTTCCAAAAATCCTATGAATCACGGGTCTAGGCTAATTAATTGCACCATCGTATTTTATGACGTTTTAAATATTTCATTCTTTCTAGACGACGATGTCCATGCATTCTAATTAATTGGACGGTGTGGCATTCGCAGCTATTGACATTCCCAGACTTGTGATATCGAGTTTCAGGATACATCGCCTTGTGCTTCAAACTCATGGCCAGAAGTCATAGTTCAATAAAAAAGCTCGCATTGTAGGTATATGAAAATGCATACATACAATTTTAGCTTTTGCAAAAGCATGTTTTTCAATTAAAGCAATTTCGGTGTTTAAGTTATCAAGTAACTTGTGAAAATAATTTATGTCGCGATCATGTCATAGAGCAACAATTTAATTAATTCATCATCGATTACGAAAAACCAATTAATTGTGTTAGCATATTTTCCCATGTCCTTTCATTCCTGTTGAATGCCATGCTTATTACGCTGGCGTACGCGTGTCCAAAACTAGACAGCAACAGCAGCGGCTCTAATGAACTGAAAATGCAATCAGGAAATGAGGACAGAGTTTTGGAATAAACTGTCGAATAAATAACGTTTGACACAAACTTTCTTTCCTGAGGCGAAGGCTTAACATTTTTGTTCGTAGTCATTCGAATTTTAAGGTGTGAACCATATCCTGTACTAGGTTTTTCATTTCAGCATGAGAAATGTCACTATAGTTCAAAATATTCGAAGTAAGCCCACATACATAATTTTGCGAGAAGGTCAAATAGTTTTCTTTAGAGAGTGTAACCTGAAAGGTTGTTCTCTGAAGGACTGAAGCACAGCAAGTCATAGTCCGTGAATTGTGCAGTCAGCCGGAGCATGTTTCTGTGACTTGCTGGAGCTATAAGATAGCCAATCAATGTTCTGCAAGTCGACGATACTTTAAAACTACTAACATTACTGAAATTACAGTATCCAGCGAAATAGCTGTGTTGTGTGATACTTGTCTTTGAGAATACTGTACTAGACAGAAAGAAGGGACAGAGTTGAAAGAGGAAAAGGTTACATTTTCTATATTACGTACATCCGGCTTGCATTGTAGAAATATGTGTTCAAAATTAGCAAATAATATTTGTGGAGTACAGCATAGCAGGCGTTGATGCATCAGTTAGCTGTCATAGCTTCCTATTGGACATGGTGGGTTGTGCGCTTCGTTGGAAAAATTTCAGTTTCATATTTGTCAACGGTAACGTACGAACGCAACGGTAATCTAGAGACAAGCATTTTACATACAAGGTTTTTCGATCAAAAGCAGACAACTGCTTGGAATTTTCGGTACTTCGAGATTTTTTTCTGAATTTCATCTGGGACGGACATTTACAAACACGCGTTAATTTTCATAAACTTTTTACATATGTCCTTACAAACGCTGGCGAACGCTAAAGGCAGATCTGCGTCCATGATAAGGTATTTACACGCATTTAGTCATATTCAGGAAATTCTCCACCAGGCAATAAAACAAAGCCTGCTGATTTGCAACGCTTATTAATGATGAATTTTGAAAAAGGGTGAGATGAGCAGTGACAACAGAGCTTACAACGAACCACGGTCGAGGGAGAAGAAGGCAATAATGACGAGGAGGCCGCTAGGGGACCCCACCGCAGCGTCGCTGTCTTGCTTTAATCAAGCTAATATGAACTAATTGAATTTAGTGCGCTATCTTAGCGCTGCATAAGCTCCTGACAAGCAGCCGTGAGGGCGCAGCGCGTGCGCCTGCCTCGCCCTTGTCGCGTCGCCGCCCCTGGCCGCCCTCCATGCTCCTAGCCAGGCTCGGGACGAACGACTCTGTGTTTTATTATTAGCCAGGTACCGTGAATTGAGAATCTGTTTCTTCGTTTTGTTTTTTGTAATGGGTATCTATTTGGTTGAATCTTTAGCCAAGTTTTTATGGTGAGCGCTAGGTGATTTGGAGAAAATGCGTTGATTTTCACTTTGAATCAAAATTTGTTGATAAAATTTAAGTGTAATGATGTGTTATTGAACAGTCGATGTACGATATGTACTTCTAAGCTTATAACAATCTTATGACTGCAGATATATTCTAAATACAGTCGAGTTATTTTCGGGTCACAATGAGCCTTGTTTCTCAAACTCCTGGTCAGAGGTCGAGACCATGGTCCTTAATGCGGGATCGTAACTTCTAATAGTAATTTCTGGGAACTCTTACTAAAACGTCTCTCGGGATTCAACTTGTCATGATTTTAGGAACATTTCCGTATGAAATTTACTATTAGCCCATTTGTTTATATAGCTGCAAATGTGTTATTATACGATCGATGACGAAACTTTCCATGCATCATGAATTGTCAGTCATTGTAACTATATATTTCTTTTAAATGGTACGTATACCGGACGTCCTCCTACCATCATCCACTAAGCCGTTCCACACACACTACACATCGTACTTCCACTCTTCACTAACCGTTCTATACACTTCACTTCCACCACCATCCACTAAGCCATTTCACATACTTCACTTCCTCTACCATCCACTAAGCCATTTCTCATACTTCACTTCCTTCACCATCAACTAAGCCATTCCACACATTACACTTCACCACCATTCACAAAGCCGTCGAAACATTCTTCTTCCTTTACCCTTCACCATGTAATTCCACTTACTTCAGTTCCTCCACCACCTACTAAACCATTCCACAGACTCTACCTTTTCTACCCTCTTCTATGACACGCATTTCTTTTCCTACCCTCCACTAAGCCGTTCCACACACTCTACGTTCTCCACCCTCCACTAAGCCGCTCCACACACTCCACTTGCTCCACCCTCCACTAAGCCGTCCACACACTCCACTTGCTCCACCCTCCACTAAGCCGCTCAACACACTCCACTTGCTCCACCATCCACTAAGCCGCTCCACACACTCCACTTGCCCCACCCTCCACCACGACACACAGGCACCTGACACCGGCCACAGCACACAAAAATGTGTCTCTGCAGCGGCGCGCAGGGAGGCTCTAATTGGACGCCCCTCATTAACCCGCACATCAAAACTAGTGGCTTGATTTTCGGCTCCTGTGAGTAAATTTCGTAAAATTCAATGGCTTCGATAGTTTTGCTTTTCGTTTATTCTATTAGCGCTCTTTTTACCCTACAAGTGGTATTCTTTCAATCCCAATTTCTAGATACGCAAGAAAACTGAAATGTTTTTCAGAAGTTCTGTAAAGCTGGTTAAGAAATTTGAAAGGCCTTTCAAAAGGTTAGATCTGGTTCATACACCAAAAAGTTTGAAGATGCCCTTTAGCTTTAAAAATTATCTATCGGTGTCAGCGTAGGTGAAAGACTATGAAACTTTAGGGCAACAAATCTGTGTTCTTCATTAAGTCAAATGAGGTACATGACTATAGATAGATACTGAATATTAATACAAAAATGCATTTCACTGATCTCATCAGAGTTGTCTCATTTGCAATGAAAATGTAAGGAAATAATAAAAAAAATTCAAATATGTGGGACATATATGCGCAGTAAAATATAAATTTATGGGCAAAACGGACCCTGTAACCTCGGTATGTGACCAAAGGGACCCTGCAACCTTTGCGCATACGGAAGGAAATCACGATACTGTACAGAAGTCAGTCGAGAGCCGAATTGCAGAAGGTTTATATATACAAGAACAGACATATGTAGCCGAGTAGTTCAATGAAGTGCGCAGTGGTGTTGTTGGGGAATATAGAGAGAGGACTGTCGCTGTCGCAGGCAGATTGAAGGAAAGCAAGTGTACCTTAGGGGTAAAAAATAGCTTACAGGATTTTTAGACATACCTTTAGCAACATATGAGGTGGCACTATTTAATAGCTTACGAGCGCAATATTCACTCATTTAGATATGTAGAAACTAAAATACGGGGAGAAGAAAATAACTCAGAAGTTTGTGTATGTGTTACAATAGAGCGTGTTACTTGAAAGGGGTGATATTAGTACAGAACCGCAAAGGAAAGATTTGAGGGGAGCTTCGTGAATTGACTCACGAGGACGGAGAGAGAAGTACTCAAAATGGACCTGAGATGTGTGTGCCGAGGGTTAAGTTAAGTCATGAGGACTGAGAGAGGTGGTTCTCAGCTGAGAGACTTGCCGGTTCTGCCGTCGATTTAAGGCAAGGGGACTTAACTCACTCGCCGAATATCGACGGATGACACTTCAAGCTCTTTGTTACCGTGATATTTAGACCTGCTACCAAAGATGAGGACACTCAGATAGAATCAAGGCCTCCTTCCGCGAACGACGAAGGCCAATTAGCAAGATGCTCTTAAGATTCTGCCGTGGGTTGAAAACAATACTTGAACTATCAACCGAATGGCAAGTGATGGCACTTCAAGCTCCTTAATAATGGCAATTCGAAGAAATTAAGCTTTCTTTCACCATCGCCGAAGATGAACCGCAGAATAATCCCATTTTCCTTATTCCCAGCGACGAAGAAACTCATCATCAAAGATTCTGTCGCGAAACAACTTAGCTGAGCAGCATCAGTGTTTGCAATGCTCGGGACATGGTCAATTTAAAAAAGGATACACCCGACAAGTTCGGTGAAGAAATCAGTACCCTCGCATTGAACATAATAACAAGTAGGTATGGACTATAACCTTCTAAAATGGAAATCAAAGTACAAAGACGCTGCAGCTACATCAGGAATGAGGTTTCCAGTGTTTGCTTAAACTTCAAGTATTGTTGAGGTAAATGCACATATGCGTTGAAAATTTAGTAAAGAGAATGTTAGAAGTAAGAGGATGAAAAGAGTTTCTTAGGAACGGAGGGTAATTTAAATGGTACAGCAATGTGCATTCATTCTGTGCGGTTGCAGACTATGTTATTCCATTTTCATTCCTAATGATTTTTTTTTCATGCTACACATGTGTCTTATTAGTCCAATTAGGAAAAGTTTTTTCGTTATTGGCCGCGCTTCTTTTTCTCTTTCTCGTCACATTGTGTCGATCATTACACGGAAAGTCAGAAATTGAAATGTGCCCTTCGGTTAATCTCGCTCGCTCAGAATAAAATTATGTTTTTATATGTGTTTTTTTTGCCCATCTGAAATTAGCAAGAAAATATAGATCTTTCTTTACCTGTGTCTTTGAGAGAATTCGATGCTCCTCTCTCATTTGGCAAGCAAGGTATAAATGTTTTGAAGAATGAAATGTTGATTAAAACTAGAATTTCACAGAAAATTGACCAAATTATTGACTCGCTAATTATCGTCAAAGTTAATGAGCATCACATAATTAGCTAAAAGCTTATTTAAAAAGTCCGGCAACAAGTTAAACGCCTTAATAAATGATATGATATTTATTTTTTTTCATGTATACCTAATTAACTAACGATGATATTGGGAAAATCATATTTAGAAAATTACCGGATGTCTAATTATGTTCTTATGGTTTAATGTTGTTTTGTCAATTATTTCCGTGATAGACATTACACCTGCTGAAGGTGTAGTTACTTACATCAAATCAAATTGAATAGGAAAGAGCTTAGTATTTAAGATTGGTTATTTGCTATAATTAAATTTTTCTATCCATAAGGTTGCTTTTTTTATAACTTGAAAAGTTTTCTTAGATGACCATATAATAAATTACACTCTACTTCACTGCAACGTGTGTGTACTTAGCTCGCACCGATAAAATGGTGCATAGAGTTAACAAGCTCCGGCAACTGTTAATGAATCTTGCATGAGCACGCATAGAAATTTGTGTCAGCATTGTAGCATGTGTAAATAAAATATGAGTTCCATATTATGACAGTTCAAAAATAAGCTAACGCACGCCAGCCCCGTTTGCTGTGCCTCGCACTCACCTGTGTGTGCTACATCACCAGGCATCGTTGCTGTCTGAGAGCAGGTCGCTCCTGCGATGTTCCACGGTAGGGCCCACAACAAAAATGACGATGTAATTTGATTCTTTGTTCATAGAATTATATGTTTCATGGTCCACTGCAACCAAATACGATGTCATCTTTGTATTGGACCCCGATGTTATCCACAAATCTCCTACTTTGTCAGAACCGATCGTGCTGCTACGTTGCGTTGTGCCCTAAGCTACACTATCCTTGTGTTGCGTATTATTTCAGTTGGTGAGCGAATAAAAAGAAGTAAAGGCCCCTGGCGAGCAGCGCGGGGCTCATTGTCAGATCCCTCGAGCGCACTATCGGGCCCGGCCCCATTTTTCAGAGGCCGTTAATTACCAAGCTTACTTGAGTTGCCATTCCCAGCAACGTATGACCCCGAGTCGGCCCAAATGTTTGGTAAATTTAATCTGCCATTAGCATAATCATGCAAGTCCGCTGCTTCACGAGCCTGAGCGGCCTAATCAGATTATGGCCAGGATACTATCCTGGGATCCTGCCTGATTAGCTGTGCTTCAGTATCAGCAGCTGGTGCTAGTTCCTTCCTGCAAGTTGATTAACAACGTCGCACGAAATTCTGTTCAGCCTCTGAGCGTTAAGCACGCGCACGCATACCTCACATAAAAAACAATACGCGACTTGGGTCGAGGAGAAACCAGCAGAAACAAATCCTCTATTGATTGCATCATCTGTCGATGGTGCGCAAGATTTTGTGAGGAGCTTAGAAAATTTGATGTCAAAATGAAAAGCATCACAATAAGGATTTGAGCATTCGACGCATTGATATTTCGCATTTACATATATACAGACAGAAATAATCATACATATTTTTTAAACATTTCTTTCGGACCAAAGTATAGAGTGTGTTTGTTATAATCATTGCAGTTGTTTCAAACGAATTACTGCGAAAAATGTACATACTTAACGTGTCTGATACGAACTGTCACTTCCCGATGAACATGGCACCAAACTTTCACTCGAAACGTTTTCTGATCATCACAGAAAACTTTCTGGGAAAATCCCCCCACGACGAGCTCCAGCGCACGTAGATTTTCGAACTAACTTACAGTTTTAATTCAGCAGCAATCATTCACTATTGATTTATAGATAACACGCACACAGCTCTCACGGGGAGCAGGTGAGACACACACACACGCAGGCGCTTCCCTGACACCGGAGACGCTCTCTCGTTCTCAGAAGTTGTGACGCGCTGCCGGAGTGGCCCCAAGTTCTCAACAAAATATGACTGATTACTGCTGGTAAAAAGGGGGAGGGGTCCCTGAGTGGGGCGGGGGTGAGGGTGAGATGACGTGAGGTGAGGGTGAGGCGCAGGTGAGGGTGAGGTGCAGGTGAGGGTGAGGTGCAGGTGAGGGGAGGTGCAGGAGGTTGAGTGGATGTGCGGTAGAGGGTCTAGTGTTGTGGAGGTAGTCTGATAAGTCGGATGGAGTATTTTGTGAGGTGAGGGAAGCAAGGTGTTCAGGTGCACATGAGGTACAGTAAGGTGCACATGGCATGCAAACAAAAATAAAAAACTCAAATTTCTTTTTGTTATCAACAGTAACGGAGAGCAATAAATTCGCAAATGAATGGCTTAATACCTGAAAACTTGGGGCCCCGCTACGTCAAATTTTCTTCCCCTCATGGAATTGCCATCCTTTATTCTACGTGTGAGTTTATCAAAACAGAAGAGCCAGAAGTGCAGCCGCGGCGTGCACGGCAGTGCGCTGGCGTCAGGTCGGGAAGATGCAACCAGCGTCGCCGCTGCGTGCCATCCGTCGCGGCTTGTCTCATTACGGCCCCTGAGGAAATGAGGGGCGCGACAGCACAGTGCTGCTCATCACGACTCCTGCTGCATAATTGAGGGCCCCCTGCNTTATACTTGTATACTTGTGCTGTGTCTGGGCGTGTAAAGCTTATGGGTTTATGGTAGAAATTTTCTCGTTGCTAGGATGACGTGTGCATTTTATGGCAGTTTCTGTGATGAATAGAATAGAATAGAATATGGCAAGAATGGACATAGGGGCCTATTCTTGAGGTGCTCCTTGAGTTCCAGACCGTCAGCCACCAGTTACGCACAGGTATCCGAGTAGACGTGAAATATGAGGGTATTGGACAAGTCGAAGAACAAGTAGCGTTACTCCACCACCTGTGTTCTGTGACCGTTTCTGCTATAAACTGGGCACCTGCTCGACCTCTGTTGAGGAGGAAAAGACAGTCTACAAAAATATGACAGTCATACAGTCATTGATTTACTCTCCGTGACGCAATATGTACGCTTTATGGCAGCTTCATAGTTACATGACACTGGGCGCGCTTCACGTTTGTTGAAGTTGGGAAAGTGCACTCTGTCTCAGCGGTAACGGCGTTGGCTTTGCTTAATTGTAGAAGAACCGTTGCCGAGTTCCTGTCGTCCCAGCTGAGACAGTAGCAAGAGCAAACTGCCTAATAGTCTCATTGCCGACTGTAGCATGTTCTTTTAGTAAATATATTAACACGTTTACTTTTATGTAGTGTTATTACTCTCTCCTTTTGCGTCCGGGATAGTAGGTTAATCATGGGAATAACTTTTATGTGGAAATAATTATGAAAATATTTGATAGCGTTTAGGGGAAGAATATTCTAGCAAATGGTGTGGAACTTCATTTTCCTGTGAGCACTTAATCCACAGTTTTCGGCAAATGTCATCATTAAGGAGACATCTTTCTTTAAAATTCACGCCTTTTTACATCTTGTTCAAATATTAGCAGCGTACGAAGAGAGAAAGTGTAAAAGCGGGGGCAAAAACTTTTCAGTAGCTTTGCACAGTCACTCTAGAGTTGTGATTCTGCTGATACTACAACTGTGTCTGGCAAGTAATTCTTTGAAGTTTTATTTTTTAAGATATTATTTGACGCAGAAAGTTGCAGCTGAAATACCTCCAGGTGTAGAAACTGATGTCCAGGTTCGAAAATGCCCCAAACACCTAGAGTTTTTTTTTATAAGTTATTTAAAATGAAGGTAAAATCTTTCATTAAATATTTAACTATGTACTTTCCCAGCCTACAGCCTGACACATAAACATTTCCAAGGAGAGCTTTCGTAACATGGTTATGTTCTGTATGTGCTTGTAATCAGTATACATACAAGTACAGCTCCTATCCGAGAGATGAGGTACAGACGAGTTGCCGTAAAAATTCCCTGGCGTTCATTCGAACGATAAGAGGAAAAAATTGCTATTTGAGTCGACAATACGCTTTTACTACAACGGGATCAAAACAAGAATTGTTAACTGCACAATTTTGGTAGGGCTCCAAATGCGCCTCGGTAGACAAATCCAGCTGTAACTTTCATGTGTGGATTCACTTTAGTATTATCTGGGTCTGGAGTAGAATTGTCTTCAATTACTCTCACTCGGTGAGAGTGGGTAAAGTTTGTGCGCTTTTCAAATTACAAACTATGCATAGAGCATTTTGATGTTTCATTTATCCATCTTGCATAAGCAGTACTCTCCAGTTAAGAATTGCTTTTATTGCATACACATTCGAAAAAAGCTTTGTTTGCAACTAATCCGGTAGTTTTGACCATTTAAAACTCTCCCTGGTCAGGGTACTGAACTAGAGGATTCACCGGCATGCAGGCTTCGACCACGTGTCCCACTCAGACGGCACATTTATTTCAAGTTATTTTAATCTGAAGAAGGTCGCAGGTGAATGGTCGCCTTATCGGTCCTTAAAGGAAGAGTCCCGCTATCGGAGAGCCAATCAGGACTCGGTAAGTGGCACTCACTTAGCAGGGGACAGATGGCCGGCGCAGAGCCTGGCACTCTCGAGTAGAAATAGCAGCAAGCGAGCTGCAATTCGAGTCGTGAGAGCAAAACGCCGATAGCAAAGTGTGTTTGTGGGAAAAAGGTATTTGAAGAGTTCAGGTAGAACCGGCTAAGATAACAGTGCTTGAATTTATGTCAGGGAGTGGGAAGGAAATATTTTGGAACAGTAGTAGCTCATATGGTAATATTGAATGACTTCTGATATTCATTGGCCCAGGGGAGACTTCCTAAAAAACAATAGATCATCCTTGCATTGAAATTGATAAACGCTAATCTTTCGATTGTTCGGTTACTAAAAATTGGGTTAATAAACTCGCAAAGCCCGGACTTCAAGAACTTTTACTTCATAATTGATGGAAATTTTCGGGAAACTGCAATGTGATGATATATACTAACATGGCTTAGAGTCTCAATCAGCGAATAGTATCTTAAATTGCTGCAAGAAACGAAGATTTTACACTGTACACACAGGAGAAAGAACGGGATGCAGCTTGTGACACAGAGAAGATAGTTTTGACTTTAAAGTGAGTATCTCTTACTTGCATCAGATTTTCAAGGCAAGATCGTCCTTCATTAGCTCTAGATACCCTCCTTAATAAGGGGCCCCGCGGCTGCCCTTTGTTTCAGGACCCGTTCTGGGGCCGTCGTCACAAGTCATCTTCGATGGCGCGATACAAGCACTGATAGCAGGCGCCTCCAATCCTCTCCTGGAAACCTGCGCGCTTTAATGTTATGCTCGCGAAGTGTACGCATTTTGGGTTACTTTGCCGAACTATTCTGCATTTGTTCGGACTTACGAATCTGGAGAGTGGAATCGAAGCACGGTCTCTTCCAGTGAAAGTTGTTTGAAATCTGAGCATATTTGCGGGGCGATTAATGTGGTCAGGTTTACCGGTACTGTTAACAATTAATGTGGACAGGGTTATCGGTACTGTTAACAATTATGGTTCTTGTGCTTGAAGTCCGTTTTAGAATAGTCGTACGGTAGGAATTACATTATAAATGCTGATATGATTACGAGTTAACATAAGTTAAATAAGAAGAGAACCATTAAAAAAGGGGGTCTTTCAGCTCACCTAGAAAGACTGATAAAGGCATTTGTAGTATATTTATAACTGAATTTTTGGTCGTTGATTCGTTTCACTTCTGAATGTTACGCACGTGCTGTTACGTTGTCCTCTCAAAATAAAACTTTGAAATATTTGAAACATTTATTTACCACAAGTAATTTACATCAGCTACAGATTTATAATCAAATGAGGAATGACTAAGAACCGAGATCAGGTTATATACCACAAGTAGGCCCGAATAAGCTACAAGGCTTCGAGGGCAACCTATATAGAAATAAAGGTATTCAATTTACAGTCCATCAATGATTAATAACAAAAAGGCTTACGGTTACACTCATGTATGTAAGTTACAATAACTGAATAAGTCGGCTAAAATTAAATATTAGGGTCAAAACATGGTATGAATTTAGCAATTCAGGT
>VOMN01016163.1:0-12412 GCA_014899125.1 Orchestia grillus | reverse complement strand
CCCTCCCTCTCTTTCCCTGACTGTGTTCTGTCTTATTGTCCTGTTGTTGAACAGGTGGTCTCGTGATTGGAAAGAGAGCCCTGTTATTGGACAGGTAGTCCTGTTGGACAGGCGATTTCATGGTTATACAGGTGTTTCTGTCATTAGACAGATGGTCAGTCACGGCGGTTTGGACACACTCGATGGTGGCCGCCCTTCCGTCCCTCATAAAATTTCAAGATAAAAAGTGATCGGATTGTCTCGTGTTAACTTCCGTGTGTGAAATTCGGTCTAGGTTTTTTGCCTTTAAGTTTTTGTTCCTTTGTAGACGTGATCATTATTAGTTAGTTTGTGGTATGATTTGTCTTATTTGAGTACACTTACCATAACGTCTGCGCTGTAGACTTGAAGTTACGTATGTTTAAGGTGTCTCTCGTGTCCTCGCGAGTGCTGCCCGGACACGCTTCTCAAGGCTTCCCAATGTTTCCCATTGGCATTTTCTTCCTAAATTTCCTTAATTTTCTGATCGGATGCTCGTGTTGAGCCCTCGGAATTTACTTGTGCCCTCAAGCCCATCCGGGATTGTGGATGAGCGAATTTTACGTTCGTTGGACGGACGACGCGGGTGTTGCTATGGTTCTGGTCTTGGTCAAACTTAACTTCACCTAGATTTGTTCCGGTTAATATAATTTCATTCTAGATAAGCTTGGTTGACATTATCTTTCGACTAACTTCATCTAGATTATTGTAATCAAGATATACGCTGTGAAAGGGCAATCAGAGTGACGTTGTACCTAGAGTACATCGCCCCCGGATTATGTAATCACTACATAGGTTGTACAACCAACCATCAAGTGGTAGCTCAGAGTGTCAGATCGTCAGTCCGAGTACGACCTCCGAGTACGACCTCGAAGCACTGTGGTCTGCGCCCGATACTTGGTTCGAACTGGGCTCGAGATCTCGTGCTTTAGTGGCTCCCGCATCACTCCTCTGGCATCCGCCCACGGTATTGCAGAGTCTGTGTCACGGCCACACGGCCACTGCCGTGTGACAGACCTCAGCTCTTGTTTTCTGTCAGTCCGAGCAACATCCGAGGTCATCCGTCCTCATTTCTTCCAATCCGAGATTCCGACCAACTCGCATCAGACTCTAACTTCAAAAATTACATTCTCCCCGCCTTGAGAAGTGTTCCCGTGCGGTCGTTACAAGAGCCTTGGATCTCGATGAACTTTTAATCGCTGTTAGTAAAAATCTGTTGAGAGGAAAAGGGAGGTCGCTCCGATATTCCGTTCAAATTTATTCCTAATTGTTCATTCACGAATGCAAACAAAATACCAGTGCTGAATCTGTGCCTCGTGATGACGCTCATTTCCGTGCACGTCTCAAACCCTTTGTCAACCTAACTATTTTGCCATAAGGCTACATTTAGCCTTGCACAAGAAACTATTTGCAGCTTTACGTACGTGAGCAATAAGGCTGCCTTTAGCTTCCTACGAGAAATCACTGGCAGCCTTCTGCCACAAGACTGCGTCAAGCTTTGTATAGAGAACTAGGAGCATCCATCTGAAGGATGTTCCTAGGATGCGATAACTTCATTTGGGCGCTGAAGGATGAACTGCCGATGAAGTTGTCGCTGTCCACAGGAATTTCAAAATTTGCCTCCGTGAGCATGCTGCTAATGGTTCCTGGCAAGTTAAATGCGGGCGGTTGTCGAGATCTGCCGTCATTATTATGAGCTCCATTTGATTCGCATTCAAAATTTTCAGTTCCAGGTATTTGAAATCTGTGTTGATGCGTCAAATACACGTTTTGCGAATGCTTCAAGCAGAAAATTGTGGACATGAATCAAATGGCATGTAAAATAAGTGCGTCACATCTTGAGGGTCGTCTGTTATACATTAGTAGGAAATAATTAAGCCCATGAGGCTGCCACTACGTTCTTGGAAAAGCTGAATGCAGGCTTAGCGCCTAAGTGCTTTGGTTGGAAAAGGTTAGTTGTGGTTCCCCGCTGCGTTCCAAGTTCCGAGTTTACGGAAACGTCCGCACTTGGTCATTATGGGTCCATACTTTACGGTGCGCGAGCAAATATGATTTCAAACTCCAAGAAAAGACTCAACTTCAAGTCCAAGAAAACATTCGCCTAGTGAAGTAATATCAAAGTCCAAGAAAGACATTCCTGAAAGATATGAGCAATAATTCAGTTTACTTTGTATTCTCAATGATGCGTTAAAAACTAGGGCGAGCGCTTCCAAATGCAGCAAATGTAAACGCCTTTGTACGCGGTACTTCGTTCATTCAGGAAACGAGTTCTGGTATTTCATGTCAGTGTTTCATGTCAGTGAGTGGTCTCGAAACGTTTTACCGTGTTGACCCCTTCATGTAATGCTGAACTGCTCGTCGACCCCCGAGCTAACACTCGTACCCCAGTCCCGCCCTGTCCCTGGGGGGAAGAATAAGCACAAGCACGGTGTGGTAACAGTCGGGCTTTTGGTCCTTAAGAATGAACAGCTAAAATAAAATGTGCGAATCGAATCTCCTTTAAATCCCTGGTCAACATTCATGAACTTTGGACCCTCGTCTAACTACGAAAAATGAAGAAACCTTGGTTTACGGCTCACAAAATGTATCATTGATACGAATATCCTACATCCAAATGTATGAGTGAGTTGGAAGTCGAACTGTTGGTGTGGACGGGCCCCTAGCGAGCTCGCACCACACCAGACCATTAATGCCATGTGTTTGATGGAAGAGAAATGTCATAATTGAAGAGCAGCAATACGTTGCGCGTTGGTAGAACCCAAAGTGCAGTACAGTACAGGAGGCACTACAGCAATTCTTCACAGTAGCTACTCCCTCACAAAATTTACTTAACAAAATTGTCGTGTTTCAAAAAAAGCCGAAGTTGTTCCTTGTCCCGTCCAAAGTTCGGCTGCTGAAGTCTTCGTTTAGAAAAGTTGACATCTCTTGATTACAATCGAGATCATCGATATTAGTTCGGTCACTTGGTATTCTCCTAAATTACTGCACGTTATCAAGAAATCTTTCCAGAAGTTCGCTCCAGAACGAAGTATTTTTCAGCACTGAAACCAGACGGCATTCGGGAAGCCATGATACTGATTTGTACTGCATCGAAATGGCGTCATGGAGGACATTTTGGCAACGCTACTCGAGTAAATTTGGCAAAACTTATTTGGTAAAGTTTTCAATGATATGTGCATATATTTGGCAAAATTCTCATGTTAATTTTGGCAAAGTTATCTTGGTAAATTTAGTAAAACCATCTTGGTAAATTTGGCAAAACTACTTGGACATATTCGGCAACACTAGAGTAAAAATGACCGGCCATTGCACATGGCAAAACATAAGTTCGTGAATTCGGAGCGGTCTCCCGTAAAAAATTGGCATCTTTTCTGTACATACGAATAAAACCTCTCCTGTGGAACTGCCTAATGAAATATTTCTACTCTTTTCTTTTCTTTTTGCACTTCTTCTGTCATCTACTCGATCACACACCCTTCCGTCCCGCCTAGAAAGTGGGTAAGAGCGTTCCGGCTTGAAGGTGTACATGAGTTTGTGTTGCTCCCCCCATCACTTTTGAGGGGGGAGCCCTCCCCCCTCCCCTCCCTCTTACTTTTGCCCCGTTCCTCGGCTTCAGCCTGCCACACACGCCTTCAGGTGTGCCTGTGTAAATTGACTTGCGCCAGTGTTCCTGTGTAAATTGACTTGCGCCAGTGTACCTGTGTAAATTGACTTGCGCCAGTGTACCTGTGTAAATTAACATACGCAGGCGTACCTGTGGAGATCCTCCTGTACATTTGATAAAGCACTAGGGCAGCCGTGGTTGTAAAGGTCCACCCGTGCATGTGTGCCGACCTCTCTCCTAGCAACTAGCTTAGCGATCGAGCAATGCATTCACACCTGGCAGAAATCATTCGTTTGAAGTAAGTTGTGCCTGCGCAGGCTCACCTTACAGGTCTACCTGACTGTGCGGCCGGCTGAGCCACCCAACCTCCCTCTCCCACCCCAAAAAGAAAAGAAGTCTTTGTGTGAATTTCTCTATTACTCAAGTGGTGTTTTTTCCTTTGGTTCTGCTCACCGTCCCATCCATACATCCGCTTGCTCGATGTGCGTGCCTGCTACGGTTCCCTCCCGCCAATTGTGTCTAGTTTGGCGACCGTGTCTTTTCGTTGCACTCTGAATTTCAATGAGGATATATGCACTGTATGTCACGTGCACAGGCTCACACACGGATTACAAACGGGTCCAAAGTGCAATCTATTGCATGAACCCATGCTATCAAAGTGGTACAAAGTTCATTAGATATTACCGGCATCCATGTTACCTAAGTGGTATAAAGTTCGAAAAGTATCGTAGGTATCCATGTTACCAAAGTGATACAAAGTTCATAAGTTGTCGCAGGTATCCATGTCACTAAAATCACACAAAGTTTATCAGATATCGCGGGTATCCAAAGTGGAACAAAGTTCTTACGTCATTTGAGGTGAAACAACGTTAAAAAAGTAGAACAAAGACTACCTGAAAGGGTGCATGGTTATGTATTTTCGTTCAGAACAAAGCTCATATATTTAATGAACTTTCAATTATTTTTTTCTTGTACATAACGAACACCAGGGCAACCTAGCTACAAAATAATGAAGGCCCGGATTTATTCATCAGCTTGTGGTTGGATAATCCGTTTTTCGAACAGTGTTGATTTTCGATCGTCTTCACGGTAGGTTTCATACCGACCATTTCAGTCCAGAACTTGAGAGAATCTGTTCAACTTCAGACGTTCTTGAATCTTTAACAAAGATGTACTTCTTTTAAATTTATTTGACTTATTTGAGCCATTTTGAATATTCCAATGTAATATAGAGGTTATCCATCGTTGAGTCCATTTTTACCCCATTCATAATTACAATTAAGATCCATTCACTGTTATGAGACCCGTACAACACATTCTCAATATCCTAATATAATTGGAAGGTTCGCTATTATTTGGCCCATTTTGGGAACTAATTCATCATAGGAATTAGAAGATGGAGTGGGAACATATTAGGATCAATCCCAATTACCATTGCTACTTGTCTCGGGAACCAGCAAGAATGTCTGTTCTCGAGAAGTACTACTTGTCTCGAGAACTACCTCTAGTCTCGAGATGTACACTAGTTTCGATTATCGGAAACTGTCTCGGTGAAAAATAATTCTTGGAATTATGCAGAACCGTCAATCTCGTGGCCTATTTAGAACCAGTGATCTTGAGAACTGTTTAGAGCCAGTTTTTTGCCAGCTGCTGAGATTTACCAGCCTGGAAAACGTTCAAGTATCTGTACTGCAAGAACACTATAAGAATCTAATTTTAGAAACCTTTAGAAATCGGTAGTGCAGGGGCCGTTGAGAACAGCTGGTCCAGTGAACTACATATTCAGTTCAATTCGATTATTCATTGGCGAGCGGAGACCGCAGAAGGCTTCGATTCCCCTATCTGGTCACCCACTCATTCCCACGCATCATTGCCGCCCTTCCTAACATCAAAATTCAAATCGAGGTGTTCAGATTCATTACAATCTCCTTCAACTTTTAGTGAACACATGTGCCCATATTTTAAACGGCTTCAACTATTCTTTCTTTTGATGTCTGTTTTCCCGTATGCTCTTCGTTTCACCGCTTCAATTTTTTGTGTCTGCTATTTGTTAGTTTGAAAATTTAAACTTTCATCTTTGCTTGGTGAAACTGCCTGATGCACGCTTGTTTTACATGTACTGTATGCATATATATCTGCTTTAACCTTCCATTCTTCTATTGAAATGCCCCCGGTTAATGTTAATGTCGATAAACAATTCTTTCCAAAAAGTACACCGTTTCTTCAGCCATTTCAGTGTTGTAAACTACATTTTCCCGTTACTGAATGTGTAGTGCAAAACGTTGAGATCTGGACTTGAAGGAGCCTATGAAATTTTAAGCTAAAATTCATTTCTATATGCATGGAATGTGACTGCTGAAAGGCAGAATTGGCTACTTTATTTCATTTGATTTTTGGGGGCGTCTGGAGAAAATTTGAAAGTGTCTTTACTACGTTTGCCTTAATCGGGGCGTTCCTTTTATATGAATTACTTTTCTATACGTGCTGTAGTACGATGCTTGCTGCTTAATAAATCTAATTGAACTTCTACTGAGCAGTCAGTGCTTGGCCTCTGTCCCTGTATAAAACATTTAAAGCTTTACAACATTATTTGTTAACGCATTGTAAAATAGGAGTATTTTTCAAATCGGAAACCTGGAACATCTTGCAATATCACTTCGGAAACCATAGCTAAGGAATTGTTTCTTGTGTGCTAGGTGTCCAGTGCTTTCAACCCGGAATATGTGCGACAGTCGAAACTTCTTCATGCAAAATACTGGGTTAATGGGGTTATGATACGACTGATACACACTTCAAGAAAGTTTGAAATATAAATTTGATAGGCTACATGAAATTTACAGTCAGAGACTTCAACAAAAGTGGAAGAAATCCCTCTTCCCTGCTCTAGCGTGGTGAGTTCATGAATTTACGCAATGTGGACGTCATGATATTACAATGAGTCAAAAATAATTCTTATGCTTGCAGAAGGAATAAGTCGTGCAACTTAAATTCATTTCACTCATTGCACAGCGTCACAAAAAAAAAATCCTGCCTGACCTACTTGAATTGTATTTAATTATTAGATCAAAATTAAATGGGTTTAACCTGCCAGTTCACTTTTAGGTGGACTGGTTGCTTCTCCCTATCCGAATTTAGCTGCATGGTATTTTATAACTGTCAATTGCTGTTAAAATGAAGAAATGAAAGTTTTCGAATTCTTCTCTCTTTAGCTTTTCATATTTCTCTTCACTCTTGAGACCCAAAGAACATGAACTTGAAAATTCAGAATTTTATTCGTTCACATTCTTAGAACTTGGTTGGAAAATAATGGCAGTTCAACGCATATTTTCGAGTGGCGTTGCGGAGACATTTGGTCATTTGAAGTTCAAATTTGGTGATTTGTACTTCGCATTAAGAGTTAGTACTTCAAATTAGGTCATTTGTAATTCAAATTTGGCCTTTTGCTGTTCAAATTTGGTCATTTGCAGTTCATAGCACCAGAATGCCAGAGCAGGTGTCGTCGTTAAGATCAGTACTGTCTTTATAATGTAACAATTGTTTGATTTAAAATCATGAGAGAAATTTGCCCAATTCTGATTCGAAAATGAGCTCTTATTTTATCGAGCGATACGACTGAAAGCCAGTCAATGGCTCCGTATTTCAAATACTTAAGATCCACGCCAGTATATGGCAAACATTCCATTTTTATCCAAGTCCAGTTATTGCCTTGATCGTGCATATTTACTATATCGTTCTTCATATACATATCTATGTTGGAGCGTGGTTTTCTTTCGTTCACTTTTGATAATTTCGAGAATGTTTTGTTTTTTGCTTGACTCTTGTACCGCCCGTGTCGTCTCTTATTAGAGTGAGATTTAATCAAAGCTGATGTAGTGAGTTTTTTACCATTATGATTTTCACTTTTTTTAATAGTCTTTTTGGCTTGTTTGACTTCATGCTCAATTTGCATATTCTTCGTCCTGATTTTCGTACGTTTTAGTTCGCTTCTTGCAGCAGAGTTTGAAATAGTTTTGAACTTGCTAACGCGTATCGTGTGCGTGTCACAGGTCCATCTATGTTATATGCACTTTGCATTTGTGCTAAGAATGATAACCGAATATTTTTAGGATCAGGTAGTAACATTTACTGTTGAATGTTTTGAAATATGATCAATTGACGTGTATAGATTCATAATTTGTGAAACATACCTATTTTTAGTTCTGAATAGTTATTGATGCTCCACATAAGAGCTAGGTCTCATTTTTTCTCACAAAGATTTTGAAATCTATTTGAAATTTCCGTTGCGTTCCAAAAATGGTGAGCTCCCATTTAATTTTTAACTTTGCATCCCGAATCTTATTTTTTGAAAGCATACCTGAATAAGTTCGAGCGTACACAGACATAATTCCTTTTCTCTACTGTTTACACCTGCACCAACCTGATTCAAGTACGTCAGGGTGGTACACTCACACACACACACACACACACACGCGGTGTTGCTGTCGCACGTTCTTATCCTTCTATTTACGTTAGGAACCATTATCCAGTTTCGCTCTGTATCTTGAGTTTTATTGTGACCAATTTTAATTTCTTAACTCCTCGCATTGCAATACTATAGAAAATGCCCGGTTTTCGCAGAAACTTTACTTGTGTATTTCACTTTCATTATTGTTTTAGTGGGTATTATGTTTATTAGTAAGACTCTATTGAAGGTTGCTCGAGATTCATTCACCTAGACACAAAAGCAGAATTCTGGTATTAAAATTGTATTATTTTTTCATTTTGTTTAGGTACGATGAAATGGGGAATTGCACTTTTAACCCAAAAACATTACCGCACAGAGAGGAAATTTGTTATATCATGTCATTTCCAAGGCATTCTTTCAATAGACGTCTCCCATGATGTACGTTAAAAAATCGTACTTTCATCCATTGTTGCCTTGTCAGAATCTGTTCTTGATAGTTTTCACTGAAAATTTCGAGCGAAAAGTTTTATTTATTCATTCCAAACTTTAGTTTATGTTGGGCCTCCCGGAAAGCGGTGCTGTCTTTAACGCTTCAGGATCACTAATGCAATCCTAGCTACGGTTTTGGGGCCCCCGATGTTCTTGCGCTTGGTCTTCGACGACCTCTTTTCGTTGATGTTTTGTTTTAACTTATTGAGTCAAGGTTAATTATTTCTCTTGTCAAATATGGACTCAGTTTTCCTCAAATGATTTGGCCGACTTGTTTCATCGAAATTTTGTACGAATTAACGAGCCCAATTTACGCGGACAATGTCTCATGGAAGTTACGCGTTTTATTTTTTTCACTCCGTTTTCATCTTTTTAATGCACGAATTTTTTTTTACGTGTGGACTACGGAAATGGAAGTCATGATTTTTGTGACCCCCCACCCCCTACCACTCCCCTACACACTCGCCTCCCTCAACAGAACAGTGCTCTTAACTTTTAGCTCGGGAGCTCCCTATTTCTGGTAACGCTTCTTTTTTTGACCGTCACGTGTACAGGTTTCTTTTTTCGCTCGCTGGTGCTTCTTGTCTCTTACTAAATGTATAATTTCTCCCCCTCCTTCCCCCTCCCGCTGCGGTGTAGGCAGGAGCATCGTCACCAAGAAAGGTGATGGATCTCAGGTGAAGGAGAGTACAGATTCCAGCGCCACCATCGAAGAGGAGGACATCAAGGGTAAGCGAATCGTTTTCCTATTTGTGTTCACGTAGGTCATGGGAGCCAGTCGTGTTCCTATTTGTGTTCACGTAGGTCATGGTAGTCCGTCGTGTTCCTATATGTGTTCACGTAGGTCATGGGAGTCCGTCGTGTTCCTATTTGTGTTCACGTAGGTAGGATACATGACAAAATCGTCTTCTTACCTGTGTTGCTAATCACAAGTTTCGGTTAGCAGTTTGCATGTACCTACCATTGCAGGCTTGAGCGACCTTTCAAGAAAAAGTTATAAGCTGTGTTCGAATTCACACATGCACTGAAATCGAGTACGTAATCAGCACAGCTTGTATGCCAGTAGGTAAAACATCCTAGCTTAGTTTTGTGTCGGGCTTAGTGTAGGTTGTAACCTGTTAAATTTTACTCAACTCGATGATAGGATGGAACTAGTGTGCGGGTGGACGCTCTACGTGTGGTCCTGAGGTATACTTAGTAGTTTCGGGGAATTAGAATTCTTTTTCGTGAGATATTTATGTATTTACTTACTGTACTTTGTAAGTTCTTTCTTAGGACACAATTTATTTCTATAAGATATGTGAAATGTGTAACAAAAAGAATCCATTCTAACCTAACCTAACCTATTTGCAGATAGCGAACATCACTAGAAAGATATGTATTTCATGTGTGCTTGATGTGCCTTCCGTCATGTCAAGTCGAGCGCCTGATTGAGGGCACCTCTCATAACTCTACAACGTTCGTTCTTTTAAGCTCGTCCTATAAACCATCAAACTAAACCTCTTCCAATAAACTTCCTTTTTCTTTTCTCAGTTCTGGCCAGAGCTTCTTAGGAATAATCTCCTTAGAAATAGTTCCGTCTAATGCACATGTAACCATTGCCGTGCTTTCGACGAAAGCTTTTCGATCGACGGTCGATGGAGATTTTACCTGTAATTGAAATTAGCAATAAGTGGTAATTACCGTATTAGTTCCCATAATTACCGTGTTGGTTACCATTATTACTGCCTCAGTTACCATCTACTGATGATTTCTGTGAGTGTAATAATGAAAACGAAGTCGGAAGTCAACAGTGCTTTGCGTCCGTCATCAGTGAAGGGATTTTGTTCCATTCGTGTGTTTAGCTAAAGTAGACCTTGATTCACTGCCCCCGGTGCTACAGGTATCAATGACTTTGATATTACCAACGAAGGTTAAAAAATAGTTCAGTATGCTGTATTCCATTGTTTACCTCAAATATTCTTTATTGAAACGTGTTGCTGCAGGTAGCAGTGAAACTTACTTGCAGAGGGAGGCAAAACGTTCGAGATGTATTGTTATATTAAAGTAGCGTCGCCATGCCGTCAAAAATGACGGTAAAGCTCACGTGAAATAATTTAATTTTTATTATCACTGATACGGACTACCTTCTGACAGTTTCACTGATTAGGAATACTGACCTGGGAATTTTCTTCCATCTAATTCCTTCAGTGCGTAAGCAAATGATTCCCCACACAAAGAAGTAGGCTAACATACAAACCTGGCGATTAAATATATAGCCTAGAGTAACAGGTCAAGGACTGTGGCAGGCAGGGCGAAATAAAAGTTAGCTGTGTATGTGGGTTGCCACATCGTCCCTCTTCCGCCCACCGTCATCAACGTATGCTCCATTCTTTGAATTGTTTTTGAGGAGAAAGACACAAGGCCTTCAGAAATACTTTGGTCAACAGACTGTGAACGTTAGGAAACTTTACGCTACCTATTTTTAATATCGCGGCCAGTGCGAGTCGTGAACGAATGAATGTAAACAAAATAATGACTGTAGTTTTGATGCATGTTGTGCATAAACTGGGCTTGGTACACGACTGTGTGGCGGGTACGCGGTACACATACGCTGTGTTCGAGGATTATTGGCAGTGAGAATTTTGTTGATTGATATTGTCCCTCCAGGTCAGTTACGCAGTGAAAGTCATAAGTCAATGGGGCTAGAAAAAAAGTGGTGTATTAATTTTGAAGGAATGTTCAACCATAACTTTGACCTAAAATTACAGGAATTTTACTACCCATGATTAATTGTTTAGAAAACGGTTTCAAAACACAGTTCAGGAAACGGTTTAGAAATCAATTTGGAACACGGTTTAGAAAGCACTTTGGAACACGGTTTGGAGGTTGATCTGGAGCACGGTTTTGACGTCAAACGTTGGTGCGTGAGCTGGGAGCGGTGAGTGTTACTTTAGTGTTACCTCGGGTGTCTGAGTATTACCGGAGTATTGCCTGAATGTTACCTTAGTATTGCCTAAGTAATGCCTGTGTATTGTCTGAGTGCTACCTGAGTGTTACACGAGTGTTTCCTGAGTATTTCCTGAGTATTGCCTGAGTGCTACCTGAGTATTGTCTGAGTGCTACCTGAGTATTGTCTGAGTGCTACCTGAGTATTGTCTGAGTGTTGCCTGAGTTCTGCGTGACTGTTACTTGAGTACTGCGTGATTGTTGCCTAAGTACTGCATGAGTGTTGCCTGAGTGTTACCTGAGTAACACTTGTGCCTGGAGTTGACGCCGTCAAATGGAGTTCGTTGTCATCACCCGCTGCTTTCGATGCTCTTCCTTATTAATGAATGAAAAAGTCAAGTTATTTTAATGTTGCTTTAATTTTGACTGCCGATTGTTAAGTGTTTTGACTTTTTAATAAACTCGAAGGTAACAGAATTTGCGTGCGTGGCTTTAAGCTTTTGTTTTCAGATCAACCTTGTTTGTGTGTTTACCTTTGTTTAGCCTTTCCTAATTTTGTTACTTTTTTACCGCGTGCGATTGATTTCATAAGTCTAACGTCATGCGCGCGCCATCTCCATGGCTGATCTTCTCAGTCACGTGGCGTCACTGGTGAGCGATCAGTCTCACGCGAAGATTGTGTCAAAGAAAGAGCAATTTTCCCTCACCTTCGCTAAAAAAAATAGGTTGGGATTCCCAAGGCCCGCCCCCACCCCCCTCGCGGGCCCGCGGCTCGACCTCTCTCGGCCCACACCGACCTGCCCCGAGTGTACTCGTCTCGAGCTAATGAAGTCGGCCGCTAGACGGGGCGCGGCGGTGAGCAGTAGGCCTGTCCCGGGGGGGGAAGGGCTCGGTTGGGCACGCAACTCGGTGTTCGTGTGGACCGACTC
>VOMN01016157.1:0-42161 GCA_014899125.1 Orchestia grillus | reverse complement strand
AAATTTGCCCTCAGATATACGGAGGTTTCCGCGTTAGGAAATGAGAAAAAAAGGTTTCTTATATTTAATAACTATATTTAATTCGAAGATCTATGCGATTAAAATGATTGCTTTTGGCAATTCCACTTTGATATTTATTGGACTCAGTTTGCTATTTTTGATAGCATCATGTGAGCGCTGATGTAAAATTCAATAAGACGCTATAAGTTTACCAGTGGTACGTACTCTAGAACGTTCTGTCATGAGAAAGGTTTAGATAGTTGCGCAGATAAGAAGACATTCGAAGGCCTCCATCCTCACTATAATGAGCGTCCAGGAGAAAAGAGTTGGTCTCTTATTACTTTTAGAGCTCCAGTGTACTGGTTTTTGAGCTCCTTTCCAGGATCAGAACTGCAGGACGCATCGGGCGAGAACTGTTATTAATTGGCATGACAGTCATTCAGAATATGTTCGGCATTTAGCCTTGCCAGCTAAGTCCCCAGACCTGAACCCAATAGAAAAAATTTATGGGACCACCTAGAACGACCAGTTAGATGTCGAGAAGATCGTCCGCACACGGTGGCCGCATTAAGGAATCAGTCAATGCATTAGTCGTTTAAAATCGACCAGGTTTAGTTTAGAACACTTGAAGATTCAATGCCGCACGATAAGGCCGCCAATATTCGAGGAGGTCCTAAACCATATTAGTAGCAGGTGACTAATTTTGTATCCAGGGAGCTTAGTATAACTGCGGATGAAGTAGTCTTCAAGTATTGACAGGTCAACATAAATGACCTTCAGACCTGCTTCTGACAACCAATAGAAAGAGCCACAAATTTCTTTCATTTTTTTGAGAAATCAATTAAAAATTAATTTCATCCGGCATGAAAACGACACTTTGTAATCGCTTTCAGAATTGAGATATTGCTGAACTCCAAAACGTGTGAAACCAGCCCGAGACTTCAGCTACACGATGCGGGTTGCTCGATATGCGATGCACAGAAATGCCAGAAACAAACTCGACGACATCTTTGCGAGCAAAGAACGCGAGCAGCTTCCTTCTCCTAGCGGTCTCGCTGGCTCTCACACTAAATGAAATCTTAAGTATGGCACATATACTTCTGAACCGACATTGTTACACGATTCGGTCAGTTTTCCTTAAAATGTATTTATAATTCAAGGTTTCTTCAATGAGTTACTTCTACGCTGCACCCTTCCACTTCCGCTGTGATTATTGAATCTGTAAAATCAGGAATGTTACTGAGCTGGAGTCGCTTCACGACCAGCTCATGGGCAACGTCTGGTCCCATCCTTGATAGCCGCATGCTGAAGATGGAAAACATATCACAAATAACATACGTAAACAGTAATGATCTTCAGACATAAATTACTTAGTAAAATTGACCCAGTAAGTAAGACATCAATGATAAGTGCCCAGTAGCCTGAAAATACGTTTGATTCCCAAGAAAGCTTCCTTTACAAAATAAAACAGGTTCTACATTCCAAACGATTCCAAGAGCGCTAGAGCGAGGTCTCTTGAAGTAGCGGTAATTTCAATTCCTTTTTCCACTACTCATGCACACGTGAGTAATCATCACACAAGTCAAATTATTTGTAATTTTTATGTGCTTACAACATTTATTAGCATATTAAAACTACAGGTTGACTTAAAGAACGTGGCAGCTAGTTACAAAAATTAGTGACAAAAGTTCTCATTCATGTGATGAACAGGAGAGATATGCAAGACATGAATTAATTTGTTATCTTATATGTGTTCTGTTCAACCTGTCATTTGGTTCTTAATTACAGCTGCATCTATGACATAACTCTGAAAGATCACAACTCAAACCTATTCCTTTTGTGACTAGGTGGTATGCGACAGGCGAGCTCAATTCAGAGCCAGGTAGAAAAAGCAGGTAACTTGTTTTTCTAGTGTCACCCCGGCAGCGTACCAAGCAGCTAACATGGTTCGATGTCAAGAGCAGACAATCCTATTCTATCAGGTGCATATTGTTGTGAGACGGAGGCAGTGGTCGAATGGGTACAATGGTTTCCTGAACCACAAGATGTTTGGATGCGTCTTAAGACTTTTTGTCACAAAACAGTACCTAATATTACATGTAAACACTCAAGAATTAGTATTCAAATACGTGTGTGGATTTGTTGATTTCAGTACTTGTAATTCCCGCAGAAGGAGCGTGAAAGTACAGCTAACACTTGACCATCACTTCTCACTAACTGTACCCACTGGAAACGAAATGAAATTTTATCTTATGTCTTCATTACGCCCATAATCCATCCGCTTATCTAAAAATACTTTTAAATGGAAGAAAAACAGAAGATTGAAGAAAAGGAGTCTGGTTTAGCAGATCATTACCACGGCTGAAATGTAAACTAAAACTCTGGCAATCTAAGATATCAAATCGGCCGGGACCAACTCCAATCACAGCTACTGATCATTTGATGAGTCACCTTTCTTAAAGAGACCGTAACTTCAAGCCCGCGCTATCAGCGTCTCTCGTCACACCAACAGGTACGCATTTGTTCACTTACACTATTGCGTAAAGTTGCCAGCCAGAAACACATAAAAAACGAACGAAAAAAACTAAAAAAACTGGTTCGTTAACAATGGAGCGACGGTCCCGTCCAAGCCACCATCAGGCAGGAAGTTGAGTAACTGGCGGACAGACTTCAATAATAAAATAATTTAGAAAACAGAAAATTTAACTTGGAGTGAATAGACTGGAACGTTCCCAGCTTGGCCGACCAGAGGCTCAGTACAAAATATTTTTTATCGTTCTGTAATGCGGCAAAACGATTTACAAACTGTCAAATCCTTTTACGAAATTGGTATCGGTTATCCTGTACACATTTCTGGAAAAAAACATATTTAGAAGATTACAACAGGAAAATTTCAAAATTGTAAACCATGCTGACTACTATTACATCTAACTTAGATTAACGTACTGAGCCACTGGTAGCATTTAAAATTATCAGTCATTTACCCACGTCCAATTGATCACAGACTTTTGTCCTATACGTCAAATACCGAACAGTTATACCTCTCTCCACAGCATCCATTGCACCAAAATCCAATGACTTTCTGGGAACGAATAATTTTTGCGTGCGTTGTGTAAGATGCCGACAGCAAACGCCCTTGAATTTCATTCTTCCAGAAAGTGAAGAAGGTGTAAACAAGACTAGAGGGCTGCATGCAGGCCTCGCTCGAGTTGGGCCGAACAATGGAAGTCTCATAAGCCGAGTGGCAGCTCCGGAGGACCGAGCTCAACCTATCGTCGAATTTGTGGCCTTAGCGAAAGCTTGAAAACTTTTAGGTTTGCGTTTTTCCTGCTCGTGAGAGAATGAATACAACAACTTCAGCTGGGGGGGTTTGCGCTTCGAATATATGTTTGCATTTAAATTTTGTTACCAGAGTTCGGTCGAGAATGCAACGCAAATTGGGTTTGTGCTCATGGAGTAAACTCGCTAGGATCTACTGCAATGTACTTCATCCATATAGTGTGTATCAAATTGGCCTTAGCTAATCAAGAATTTTTTATTCAGCTCTTTTCCGACTAAATTAATTCGGTGATAAGGATTCATTCAGCTTTGTACGGAAAACTAGAGGCATCTTTCTGAAAGCAGGTTTTAAATCCCTACAGGTAGTGAACGGTTGAATAATTTTCATATTTCAATGTATAATTTACGACGTTTTTATATAATTATTTCCCAACGTTAGAAGTTTGAATCCTCCCAATTAATCCTTGACCCATAGTTCGCAAAAGTGTAATTTCAAAGAGCTGATGCTAACAACCCACCGCCTTACCTGCCCAACGCTGCACGACCCACCGCTTCCAAGAAAGAAAATGTTCGAAGCAAATGTTTGAAATCATGCGCCTTTAGTGCACTTTTTTAATAAAAGCATAATTTAATTTACAGAATGTAACTTAGAATCAACCTTACAAATTCCAAAACAAGTTTTTTTCAGATTACCTTATGAGTCTAATTTTTTATCGTGAACGCCCCTGAAAACATTTCTCCTGTTCGTTTTACGTGTATAATCAAAAAAATTATAATATATCTTTTAAAATTCTAAATCGTGGACTCCATTACTGTCACATTCTTCATCTGCTTACAAAATTCCCTGAATGATCACACGATCTAATATTTCTTCACCAAAAAGTGGCAGGTACAATCTTTCTATTATTCGTGTTAATATTTACTCTAATCTGGTCATCTTCGCAGAGTTAATATCCCGTATTTCTGGCATGCTAGCACAAGAAAATTTAGTAAAGCATTACATTAATGTCGCACTTTCAGCTATGAAATCTGAAATGCTCTTGGATTATCGCTATCATTATGGAGGGGCAACGAGTTGCACGAATGTTATCAACACGATGAACAAATCAAGGTTAAATTATGCAGTCGTATTGGTGCATTCCTTCCTTCACAGAACTTCCACACGCTCTTTGTTATCCTTTTGTTAACATACAAATAAATTGTAACAGTTCGTTCGTGCACATGCTAAATAACCCGTCAATTTCAGCGTGACCAAATTCCATTCTTAATAATTTTTTAAAGTGATACTTTTGCATCCAGAGAAACTACTTTTTTCTTTGGCAGTAAAGCTGTATTTTTAAAATTATGCTACATTTTATCTGTGGCATTGCAATTCAACTGTAAATAAATATCTAAACGTCGAATCCTAAAATTTAGAGCAATAAATTTGCATTCCAAAGAAGCTGCGTTGTGAATTTATTTCACGCTGAAGTCGATACCGTGGATGATAAAAGCCAAATGAGTCAATAAACTCCCTGACAATTCTGGTACATTTGGTTAGTTGAAAAGTACGTTTGTCACTTGCTGTACGAATCCCTTTATGACGTGCACCCAAACCATGAATACAAGAAAACACCATTTACAATATTTTCCCCTATATTTAAGTAATTCCGAATTTACTTGTAACCTGTGTTTCAGTGGTAGAGAATACGGCCTAAAAAAGTCTTCCACGCACAAATAATTTGACAAGTTTTAAAAAGCTAATTGAAATATGATCGAGTAATGATGATACCACTCCAGTCAGGGCTGAGTAATTTCAGATCTAGCTCCGACTGGAGATGTAGCAGTTCGTCAATTATAAAATGGTATTTGTAACTTGCAAGCAGCGCACCCATGAATGGTATTCTCCTGAAACACCTGGAATTAAAGACCGTCAGAATTCTTTAAATTCGTTCCGTCAGCTCGAATAACACCTGACGTCCCCAACAAGAAGCAATAGTTTGGAAACAACGTTCAAGCTGCATTTACGGTGAGAGCTTGGAATTTCCGCTTTTCCTCACCCAATTATACGTGATTTAATTGTTTTGGGCTCTTGATTACCACAGAAAATTGATGCTCACTAGGAGGTATATAATTCATCTTGGTGTCTGTCATAATTGAAGACTACTGATACCAATGGGAGAGTAAATGATTGATTTATTTCCCCTTGAGAGTCAATAAGAAATAATTATCACTTACTGAATCAGTCCACCTGACATATTTACTGCGGATAAAATAACGTAAAATAGACGGAAGAAGGATGAGCTCCAAAAAAGGAGCTTCGATAGTTTCAGCTCTCAAGTACGAAGACTGTAAATACATGGATGGAGACGTTAACCGTGAACAAAATCAAATACAACGGAACGAACAAAATTCATTCATAAACTTGATCAATTTTTTGGGTAAAAGTGGCAAAAATTATTTCGAACAGCTAGCAATGCACAGGCGGATTTAAAATTAATTGAGGTGATTTTTGACAATCATGATGTTATTATACTGATAACCTTTTTCCTTAATTCATTTCTATTACCGGCAACCATAGCAAAAATTTCGCCGCACAAGGCAAAAATATTATTTTGTTAACATTTGTGCCATTCTTGCAACTGACTGAGCTGAACAATCGACTGCAGATGTTCTGGCAGCGACCTCATCCTCGAGTCATCCTCGAGGAAACCCATTTACTCTTTATTTTCTACACAGAAATTCTGTAGCCTGTCTGAACACTTGGCTCTGAATTTTGAGTACCGTTAAGTAAGAAGAAGGTCCGTGCTACACCTGAAAAATTCACAGTGAGCACTTCAGAGCAAAGTAAGATGAAGGCTTTGGTCAAATTAGTCGTCTGCACCCTCTACGCTCACCGAGGTCGTCTAATATTTATGCATGAATCTCATTCCTAAGCCTGTTCGATAATCATGAAGAGCTTCGGGGAGTTCAAAAACGCTTTCAACCTTGTAAAAAACGCAGTAGAAAATTAGCACCAATTTTACAAAGGAATGGCTTCATTTTTTACGGCACTGCTACAAGTGAAAACCCAATGTACAGAAAATTCGAGATGATCAATCATTTCAGTAACAGAGTAAATATATTTTGCAATATTAACAACGAAAAAGAGCTCCATATTTTGTGGCACGCCATTACGGGACTAAATGCAAACTAATCGGCAGCCCATTCTATAATTATCCAGTCTTGAGAGGGAAAAAATTGCAGTGGGTTTCAAAGTGTTATTCTGTTTCGCTTACGAACTCCCTGAAGTCTCATTAGACTTGGTCCCGACACCAGCAGTCCGAAGCGCACCCCCTCATCTCATCCCCCCCCCACGTGCAGTCAAACCATGGGCCCAAACATAACGCAGGTTGAAGCTCGAATAGAGGCTTGGAATTATGTTTCGATTAAATATATAACACGCAGTTCATAATGCATACTTCATTTATGATCAGGACACTTGAAAAGTTTGTAAGTTCATGGTATTTACAAAAAATGAAGCGAATATACGTAATTGAACCATTTAAAGATTGCCCCGCATTTAGGATCTAGCATTGCTGAATTAAATAAAATATGCAGCTCTACGATTTGCACTTCAGAATTTAGAATTCAGAAATAACCCCACCCAGAGCTCCTCTCTATCACTCATTTCATGTTATTCATGCGTCTCTGATATCAAAAATGCACCTCTTTGATTTTCAGTTCAGAATTGCAAAATACAAATTACCGAGCAAATTTTTGAGTGTAGTTTGCAAACATGCTCTTCGAATACTCCGAATCTCTTCACAAAGGAAAGCGTTCATTTCAGGTATCGAAGATTCTGATGTTATAGCATTTTTGAAAACTGGGAATGACAAAGCAAACGAGCTCTATGATTTTTTTTTGTTATCAAATACAAAAATCAAATGTATCCTACGAGCGCAAAAAAAATGCCAGGGAATTTGGAAAACGCTATGAGTCAATTCTTTGGGCACGCCGGCGAGTTTTTGACAATAGTGACCAATAGATTTGGGCGAGTGGACAATGTTGGGATCAGAAACGAACTTGAAGAGCGCACTTTTCTGCAGCTCCACCCCCAAAATCTGAAAGTGGATATCGAGCTCTGCAATAATTTTTATGGAGCTTTAGCAACCAAAGGAAGAATCTCACGAACAGTTCATCTCATTTTTTATTACCGCGGGATCGTTACTGGCCAATGTAGGCTGCACGGTTCAGGGAAGCCTTCTCACTTTCACTAACAATAAAGTTTTCGAAAGCCTCATCACTGGCCAATTAAACAGCTCGTCGAGCTATGCCGTACGTGAGCTCCTGGTGTCTTGCCATACACAAACATTTAACGCAGATGCAGCGAACATTAAACTGCGGTCACCGTAATGAAGACGAGCGAATAACCTCGCCATGTTACGCAAGAATAACCGCATGCATGTCTCGACAGCCGTGTTCAGTACGCTATAGTGCTGCCATGGAAGCACAGAAATCTAGCTTTTCCATCAATTCTATAGCGACTTCTTCGAGTCGAAAACTCAATTTCTTGCTAAAATCGTAGGCTGTGAATGTGAGTAGAAGCACGAAATTGCATGGTGATTCAAAAGGAAATAAATTCGAATGTTATTTTGAGTATCACGTCATTGAAGTAATTTTGCAATGCCAACATGCGTGTTCCAGCGATGGTTCCTTCCATGGTTGGTGGAGTTAGCTAGCAATTTTCTCTCTTTCTTTATGATGATTGCGTCATTGCATCAATACCCTTTTTCTCAATGGTTACTTACTCATTTTCGATCATCGCTGTAGGAACGCTTACTTGACGCCTTCTTATTTCAGTTCATTTCTGGGCCGTAAGTTGCCCATTAAAATTTGAATTTATTGGTAAATTTTTAATATTGCTTCTTAATATTTAGCATCGATCATCAATTTAACTTTGTTGATCATCAATTTAACTTTCTAGGATAAGGAAAACGACGAAAGTCGTCGCAAAAACAATATAGATTTATTTCAATCAGAGTAACTGACACATCAATTGTAAAGGTTGAAGGCCATCGCGCTAAGCAGCAGGTATTGCCTTCTCTCAAGGCCTCACGACAAAACTTATTTGAAACCTGGATGTAATTAACATTTTGAATATGGTTACAAAACTTCACAACGATTCACTTATTATTTCTGAATCATTTTGGGAGATTATTTAAATGAGATTTGTTTTATTGAAATGGATATCGACGCAAATCATCCAAACAGCTAGTGTGCTCTTAAGAAATGTAATTCGATATGAGAGCAAATTAGAGTAAGTCATAGGATACGTAAGAAATGATCGATGGGCATAAAATTTTGATTCATTTATAATTAACTGAAAAAATGTAGAGTTACATAAATGCACGAAATCTGATGTCTCCCGCATATTTACACTTTTTTGTAGAGAAAAGGCCTCGAATTAATTCGTCCAGCCTGCGCCGAGGATCGACATGTGTAAGTGGTTGTTTAATAATTGAGATTTCCCTAAGTCATGAAATGAGAGTCTCGATTACACCTCCGATATTTCATGAAGCAGACACTGCTTTTGTCACGGGACGGTACGTAACTTACAATGACACACTTTTTAATCTACAATTTTCACACATTCGGACCAGCACGTGAACTTATTTCATTCCTTATATTATTGAGATTTTAAACTCTCATGCTTGATGGGATGGGTATCAATTTCCCCATGCTTGATGGTTTGTAATAAAAATGGTATCAATTTCCCTAGGAAGAAAAAATTCGTACGGATTCCTCCTTCCAATGCGGAAGAGATAAGCCCGTCAAGGAAGAACGCTGAAAAAATCCGGATGCCTGCACGCGTCTGATTAGTTTTCCAAAATCATGGACGATGGCTTCAGCTCCTTCTAGAAAGTGTATGGGTGTGGTGGCAGCGAGCAAGTTCTGCTGATCATCGGGAAATGACCCAACATCGTTGCCTTCTCATTCTTGGAACAGGCAGTACATAATTTCCAATATCACATACTCGTGTGCAATCATCGGAGCAGCTGACGAAGAACTTCCTCTTTGCGTAGGCCCGCTCCCCCTGCTTCTGCTTGAGAAAATGAATCCTCTTTTGGAGTCTACGCGTATCGGGTCATTCTTGAGTTTCACGAATGACTTGACTTTTGAGGAGCTTTCATCTTCGTTAGCTTAAAGAACAGCCAGGGAGCCGAATTATCAGTCATTCATTCATAATCATCAGCTCATTACCAAATTCTCAAGACTTAACTGGCATTGAATTTCGGCAGAGAGCTGTTTAGCTTTGCATGTCTCAAAGCAAACGGCAGCATTTTATCTTAAATGACCGGCCCAACGATTTTGTTTTCTGAAGCCCATACCAGGCCGAAGTGGAATGAAAAAGCTTACAGTTTTGTGAAACTCGGGTGAATTCAGTCATTTATAACCGTGGAGATAACAGTGTCTCACGATAAGTACGCGGAAGAGGTACGAAGGACTTTCGACAAATAAGGAAAAAACTTAGGGTTTTTACATTTCAAATAAACCAAATTGGTTTAATCAGTTCATCGCATTTGTCAGCATCGAAACTGGATGGGAGAAACTAAGAATTCATTATTGGGCGGAAGTTTGTCCTTGGAAAGAATATACGATAAAGATTTTCTACAATGCAATTCATCAAACACTAATTTCAAATGTTTCAAGATTTCTTCATACTTTTGAAATCATCAAAAAAATCATGGGCTATGACTGTTTCTGCACCAAAAAATGTAAATAAAAGTACCTGTAATACAAGTTCCAAGTATTTCCGTACAATATTCTGCTGTGCAAAGTTCATTCACAATCGAATTCAAAATTGAAATTATTAAGTTAAGGGACCACTTGCGAATGATGATGCACTCGTCACACGTAGACACGAATATTAATATGGTCCATGTCACCAGGAAAAACCTTGCGATACTCAAAAAATATATACCTCGTCTGAAGGTACTTCCTCGTTGCGAGTTGCTGTGATGAAGTCGTGAGTCCTTTACCAATAATAGGTACACTGCATTGGAAGTTTACTCCGCCGCAGATACAGCCTCGAAAAAGTAAATGTGACCCGGAGTTGTATGCAACTCGAAACAGTCATTTCGTAAGCCCTTCTCATGCGCGCCTACCTGACTCCCTCGAGTCTGAGGAAAGACGTAGATTAGTTAACAGCCCTCTCGCAGCGAGCTGGATTACGTGACGTACAGTCAACAAATTAGTCTTGTTATGTTGGTGATAACATCGACGCGGATAACACGAAAATGTTGTCTCACAAACTGTTTAGCATGAAGAATTTAAAACGTTTGGTGGACTAGAAACGTTACAAAAATTCATGTTGCCTCGAATTGCATTTTGTGTTGATTAGCTTTCTGAAAGTTTTTGCCACTGTCGAAAGTCCGTGCTAGGTAACTTAAAAAAATAATCCTCAACTAAACACAAAAAAAAATATATGAAAGTAGTCTCATTTAATACAAAGGTTATTTTAAAGACTTTTCAGTCATCGTTAAGCTTCCAACTCAGGAATTTTTATACACATCAATACTCTGGAGTTTTGACTGGGCTTGAAAGAACGAGTGTGAAATCTTTCACAAACGTGAATAAGGCTCGTACTGAACTTTAATGTTATGCTTTGGTCTTTTATATTTTCAGAATCATTGAGTGAGCATCAAATTGATCTACTGATACAAACGCTCCGGTTTGAAATTTAACACATTAAATAAAATTGCGATACACATGGCTGTCAAGAAACTTAGCACGCAATGTAGAATTGACACCAATGACAAAATCACAGAGGCATTTTTATCGCAGTACTTTGTGTTCAACAGCGTATCGTCATACACTTGTTGTTATCTATAAGTAAGCTGTTCAGACACGATAACAATTTATACGCAACTTAGCGACAGTTTAATTTTGCTATTAATCCAACTATTAAACACAACTGGACATCACCGTAGATCAATTAGTTTTCAAATTTATCTGTTAGTCAGCTTTCATCTATGTATGAGCATGGAACATACGAATAGTAAATGCAAAATAAGTTATACTGTTATTAAAACTAATTTAATACAGAGAATATTCATCCTAATGGCAAGGCCAGCCCTAAAAACACAAGTTTTGCACCATTTAAGGATTCTTAACAGGACCTAAGACATAGTGTCCAAATTTGGATGTGACACGTATGGCGGATCCTGTCGCTGTAAGAGTTCATTCTCGTTCTCTGTTACTGGGTCTCTATCTGGGCATTTGTAAAATGTTCGAGCTCGTCTGCTCTTGAATGAACACTTCTACTTCGAGGTAAGTCTGATCAAACCTCATCACGAGCTTACCATTGAAGTCGACCGTTATGTGGAACAAGGAAAGCCTAAATTTTCTAAATACAATTTTTCCAAGTTGCGTTTCCATTTCTGTTCGAGGCTTCATAATTAGCAAAATATCCATACCAGGAACTGGAAATACATTCTATTGAGTATCTGAGAAAAATCTAGTAAAGTCCACATACGCTTTGTACTCTTCAATACTGGTTTTAGTACCTGTCGACATTATCAAATTCACAATATCGATAAATGAGTTTGTTAAAAAGCGACGAATATTTCTAAACTGTTGATTCATCACAGTGGTATATTTTTCAACGTGAGATTGGAATGGTTTAGGCGGAGCTTTTAGACTTTGATTAAAATTGTTCACAGTGGAACCGTGAAACACTGTTTTTAACTGATTATGCACTTAGAGAAATATTGATACACTTTTGTGTGCCAACCTTCTCTCATCAACTCAGTGCTATAGCGGCCGGCGAAGTGTGGGGCTGTGCATTCCTTTATTATCGCCATTAAAATAAGTACTTTTAGTATACTCTCCACAATAAAGTGTCAATGTAACTCAATGGATTGCCTAACTTGTTTAGAGTAACATAACAGTGTTCTCTACATGAATATCTCAAGTTATATAGACGTGTAGAGCCTGCAACGACAAGTTACGCACATTTTTTGTTTCTCAGTATACCTGTAGAGTTATTGGGTCCCCAGAGTGAACTAAATATTTTCATCAAATACTGTAGACTTACGTGAGGTCTATCACAGTAAGCATGCTCACTTATCTTACAGTGTTACCAGAGTCATAAAAACGAATCATTACAGAATTTTTACCCACATTTGTGTCTCTTTTGTGAGAATCATGTTTCATACATAGGTGTGTCAAAAAAAATCACATAGCGGTGTGTCTCGCACAGAGCGGGCATACAGTCTACAGTCACATAACATGAGACGCGCTGCATCCCACGACGAACGGCCATTTGGGACACCAAGTCAAGTCCAACATTTGCAGAGACACCGCAACAACCATTGCAAAATATCCATCACGGTATATTACTGCTAAAACTTGGAAATAAAAAGCGTTAAGGTTTCTGCTCAAAAGTTGCGCTGAAAAACAACTTCAATGCAGATCACTTGGGTTATCTGGGTTATCTTTCAAAAAACTTAACAGTGCATTGCTAGAACTGTTTTCAGTGTCGATGCTGTGTCAAATATAATGATGGCCTGGAAAAGTAGAGCTGGAAATAACTGCATAGACTTACAATTCAGTGGTCTACTGCATAGAGAGCTCGATCGGTTCCAGCAGCAGTGTTCTTAACTAAAACGAGTATAAGATATCGTGGAAAATATTTGCGTCATAAGGAGAAAATAGAGTGTTTTTTATGAAATGCATCAGAAGACAGAGCTGTTGTTTGGTGGGACCATTCTGTGGCGCTCGATGCGGTTGACGGCTTCACTTGGTAATATTCGAAGCCACCACGACATCAGACGAAGAATCAAGATAGAGGGTCATTGTTTGCTGTCAAGTTCATATTACATCACGAAAAATTTTACGCTATGTATCCCACACGAGAGAACCACATCACAACAATTAGTCAGGTCATCGCACTCTCGTCAATTTCTGAAAAAATGACCCTATTCTCGAGCGACGACGTCTGTTCTTGAATGGAGAGTGTACAAGAAAGATTCTCCACAATGCAGTTCACCAAACAATGACGCTGGGCTACTAGCGAAGCGGCTCGTGAGAGCGATCGATGATGGAAACCAAGAAGAATTCAATGCCACGAGTCTACTAGGCGTGAAGTCACTATTCGAAGTTGAGAAACTCGAGAGCGGGGGGCTGATATTGCTCTCGATTTTTTTTTGGACCAGTCCACAAGGTCAAAAAATTTATTGCTCAGTGGGAGTTTTTTAGCGGCTGCATCGAGCATGCGGTACTTTTTTTGACGACAACGAAGAGGAAGGGAAAGATGACAGTAACTTTGAGACGGCAGTGAATTTGTTTAACCTTTCCAAATTATTTTTTAGGTCCTTCTGAGCAGCGCTGAAGAATTTCCGCTACATTGCCTCGTAAAGTTCAAACCCAGGGCCGACATAATTCTCATTATCCTGCGGGGAGTCGCTGGCTTACTCTCAATATAGTTACATTGATAATTTTGGGGATAGGTTATAGTTACATGGATAATTTTTGGCGATAGGTTCTCGTTTTTTGGTCGCGTACAGCGGATATCCAGCTTTCCGGATTATTATAATTTTATATAATTACGTATTCTTCTATATTTCATCACACACGGTACAAATAACTCATTTGTTCATATATTTTGTGGTTATTCCGAGTGAAAATACGTATTTGACAAACATAATAATGATTTAAATTTACTTTGACATGCAATTATTTTTAGTTCTGGAAAGAGCTATTTTTTACGATCGATTAACTTTAAAATCTTTTTAGACGTTTTTCAGAATGAAAATGGAAAAAAAACGAGAATGTTTTTACAATTTTTGTGTGTCATAATTATCCAGTATAAAATTCATACATACATAATAACGCATGTGCGTGTACAAGTACACAGTTTTAACATTTATTTACCCGTAGATATTTAAATTCCATAAGTAAAATTCATGCATATAAACATAAACATATAAATGCTTATACAAGTGCACATTTTTACACATTTATGTACTCAGGCATTTAAATTCAATGTTTTGTTCGATTATTTCTCCACAAGAGCCTAATGAACATAAGAATGATGCAAAATAAATAATAATACCTCAAAAGGATTCCAGATCCCTCTGAGGCTATTAAATAAAATGTGTACTCGCTCAGCAGAGCCGCTCGAAAAACATTTAACCTTAATTTTTGTGTGGTGAATTTCCACCTATTTCAGAGGGGCAATTATCAGCAGCCATTCATTGGGCTTAAGACCAGTGAAACTCGTTAAAATCTTTGTACAAATCTCCCCAATGTATCTCACTCACGCACTTCAATTCAAGTTAGTCCCGCTCATTAAACATTAGAGTCGGGACCCTTAAATATGTAACGCGAATTGAGTCAAATGAGTCTGAACTGGAACATCACTGAGCACACTCACTTGTGCTGACATGGTAATTGGTGAAAAATTAACCATTCTTAATGAGCAGAATGTTGTTACAACAATCATCTCTTCTCATACACCCTCGGAGCATTTTTGAAGGCGTAAATGTAGCTTGAATAGATGAAAATGGAACCAGTCTCATTTTTATTACATTTTTTCCTTTGTTTCTTTTTATTCAATGTCCTCTTACTGGTAAAGATGTTTGAAACCATAGATAGTTTTTTTAAGCTACTTCTATTTTATTACCATCTACAATCGCAAGGAAATTGACTTGATTTCATCCTTTGTCTCGTTTTGTTCGTTTTGTTAATGTAAACGCATGTCCGTTCCCGAGGAATCTGGGAAAATTAATTTTTTATTGTCGTTAGTCAAGGTTCACAGCGGACAAACAATGCCTCATTACTGATAGTTATTGATTGCATTCGGTAGCTTAGAGAAAATTTCCAATGTTAACGTCTCCAGCCTATTGTTTGTAAGCACAAGAAACGAGCTCGGACGTATGAGTCATCACGGCATCGAACATCCGGAATACGGCTCTGCTTAAAACAAGGAAAGGCGCTGTAATTCATTATCTTTTAATGGAGCTCGGTGAAACAAATGCAAATACATGCATCGAGCCCGAAGGAAATAGACGCTACACCACTTCACCTCGACAATTGGTTAAAGTGGTCTTGACGGAAATTAAGATTTATCTCGGCGTTTTCGCATAAATATACACATTGAGTTTAATATTCAGCAACTTATTATTCGAAAGTCCGATAGTTCTCCATTCAGTATGTTACTATGAGGCATGACTTAACAGTCAGTTATTTATTCATTAGAATTTAAAGGAAAAGAAAAGAACATTCAAATATGCCTATCAACTCTAAGTTTCAAGCTATTCTCAATCTTGACACGTTAACATCGTATCATATGAAGCGAACACTGTTTTAGGGTCGAATCTTCTTGCAGAGATCCGCTGTTGCTCAAGACACGTTGTTGCAGGCGTTTTGGGCCGCTCCTTTGCATAGGCACAATGAAAGTGCTCCTCGTCTTGAAAAGACAGTTTTTTCGGAGTCTCGTTCGGTCAGTGATTGCGTTCGAGAGCTTTTGTGAGGTCCGGCGTGATGAAACTGTATCTCCTTCATCTCTCTTTCACCTCAGATCGGAAGTGAAATGGAGCGAGTGACATCGCGAAAAGAATACAAGATCGATAGAAACAGTGAATGAGGTAAGCGAAATATCTCAAGAACAATACATGATTAACTACCTTGAAGTCAATCTTAGCATCTTCTCATTTTGCTTGCTAAGAAACAAGAGGAAACTTGAAAAAAAAAATTTAGAGACATAATAGAAAAACCTGCGATCATTGGAACATACGCGCTCGAGGATGTAAGTGAATGAAAATACTTCGCAAATGATGGATCAGAGACACTAAAATTACCTCAGCACAATTACACAGAGAGCGCTCGAATCCGACAAAATTCACAATTTAGGTTAGCAATTTTCACGGTTCGAAAGCTGAAAATGTACGACAATGAACATCAGTTTACCCATTGGTTTTCCGAAATCAAAGTAAATTCTGGCTTGAAGTATCCACTCGAAATCAAAAAGCATTCATTTTAAGACGTAAGTATGGGAAAATAATCCACTATGGAAAGTTTTCTTGCTCAAAATATAATGAAACGATAACTGCAGGCCAGAAATATAACTTACCCAAATGGGCTCGGTCGACTTAAACTCACAATACTTCTCTCGTGTAAAAATGATAGACCAACGATTATTTTAATCATGCGAACTAAACGAAAGAAGGCTCTAACATCCAGTTCGGTAAATCTATTCCAACACGAAAAAAAATATTGATTTTTCAACTTTTTGTTTAAAAACTCACTCAATAACACGTCCGTTGCGGTCACTAAAACTTGTTCTTAAAAGAATACGAGTACTCACCTTCAGAGCTCGAGTCGTACCGACCACACGTGGCTTCTGGACGAGCCTGAGCCACTCTCACTTTCCAGAGCAGCGGGAAGTGCTTCCGTTCACGAGTGCGAGCTGGGAGTCTTGCACTGCTAGCCGCTAGTCACTGGCTCACTGCAGGATTTGTTGTTTTTGTAGAAACCGATTGCATTCGTTAAAAACTTAACGGAATATGTGCACGTTCAACGTATAGTACAACTCCACTTCAAATATTTTGTTCGACGATGCAATCAAATTTTATCGGATTGTAACACCGAAGAGAATGGTTCAGTCTCTACCACTGGGAAGTCATTTCTTATTATTCATTGGTACATTCATCAATATTATTGAATTTACGAGGAAATTTATAAATCTCAAAACCAAAATTGCCCGCTGCAATGTTTATCAGTACATTGTTTTCGAAATTCACTGTATGCACATCGGTAGAATGAATGCATCAACGTTCTTTGCATTTTTTGAAGTGTGCCTGCGTTACCTAGATAAACAAAACACATTTTAACGCATTGTGAATGGCCCACATTGTAAATCCACTGATGAAGAAAACTAATTCACCAATTCAGTTAAACTGAAAATATCGAACTGATGACGTTGGTGTATCCGTAAATCAAGTTTTCCAGTCGAAGTTTTGTTGATCAGGCTATCAACTCTAAGAGGTTCCCTCTGATTTCAAAAACTGAATAGAAATTCTAGTTCACTGCTAGCCAAAAACACTCGCTATGTTTCAGGAGCGGTTCAAAATGGGAAACTCCTTTGTGGAAGCACAAACAACAACGAAGCACTTGACTGAAATGCGCAAAATTTTGCGATTTGAAAAGTGGAAAACCCAAAGCACTGTTCCCAGATGTTATTTCTTGGATAAGTACGAGTAAGCATTGACTCTTAATTTACACCTTCGTCACGGAAAATTTCCGGACACCGAGACCTCAGAGTCAAAGCCTTAGAACACCAGAGTGAAGTAGTTTGGATGTGGCGAGACAACTGCGGTGTTTCACAGATGCGAGATGTCGATCTTTTGAAGGAGCGTCGGTTGACCTGAGGTTAGCTAGTAAAGTTCCGCAGATGGGGTGAAGTCCTGGGGGCCAAGCCCTGATACCGGGTATCGAGAGCAAGAGAGGGCGTGGCTTAGGGCACGTCAGGGGTCAGAGGACGGCCGGTGTTGTGGCTGCCCCACTGCACTTTCGATTCTGACCACCGAGCTGATATTGCGCCAAAGGTTACTTCACGGAACGTAACGAAGCCGGAGGAAGCTTGTGTGACGGCTCCTATGATAAGTAGCAACATCCATTATTCATGTACAAAGATAAGCGTTTTCCAGGTAAACTTTTTCACTCACTGCACTGCACTTCATTTTGCCGGACTAACTGGCGTAGTGTTATCTTATAACACTCGCATAAATCCTGTTATTACACGTTTTAATGTTTCTGTTGGCACTAATTCACTTTGCTTAATGATGACCATACCATGTACAAATATTAACCTCTTTAATACCAAACTTTCTTCTCAAATTATCGCAAACTCAGTCAAAATCCGCAGATTGCTTCTTCGACTGTAAATGCCGCACTCAGTAACTTGAGTGACATTTCAAGATTTCAAGAGACAAAACAGGAATTTTCCCTCAATCTCAAAATGTACCACGAATGTGCAAAACTCGGGTGACCACCATAGAAAACGGGGGAACGCGTACACCATCAGACGCAGCACAGAAGTGCCACAAGTCGAGGCGCTAAGAGGGTCGGTCGGTCTGGCGCGCAGTCGCAGGAGACACGGCGTCTACGCCTCAATATCACGATGACCGCACAGCGCCGAGATTAGGTCTCCGTGACACCACGAGAGGGCGAATGAGTTCGTCTAGATGGAGCGAGGAGTGGTGGTTGATGTTAGCTGTGCCGACCATGTGACCAGACTGCAAGTTGAGGCGAGTGCAGTGAGACCAGCTGAGTCTTGACGCGTGAGTGAGTGTTCGGTGGAGGGGTGTGGTCCCCGCTCCCCAACCTCTGGATACGCACAACGCTCTCGGCGTACGCACGCAACCGCAGCCCTCTCCGCCCTCTCCCTGCCTCTCTTTTGCTCTCCCTTTCTTCGGATGAACTCTCCCACTTACACCTCCATGCTTTTGTCTGGCATTAGTCCATCACGCTCAATGAATTTCCAGCCTGCGGCTAAGCAGCTTCACACTCCGAATCGCTTACCTTGAAAGATAGGAAAACCATTAAGTAATAAATCTTTAATTGCTACTGTAAGAAGTCGTGTGATGTATGTTTATGTTAAGGGAAAAGTTCAATAAATGCATACGTGATTTTTCGCTAAATGGATAAGTATTCATGAAGAGTTGAAATCTCCTAATTGCAATATTGTTATCTTTTCAGCCTACGAATTTGAAAAGGCTCGTTTGGGACTTGGACGGTTCATCCGTTTTCATGGCTTATTTATTTTTCTTTTGAAAATGCAGCTTATGGTGTACAGTAATCAGAATATCACAAAATCTAATACAAAACGGTAGACGCTAATGAAGTCATGCCTGTAAAAAGTTGCATGCAAAAGCCTTAAAGAGAAATTCTTTGAATCAAAATGTCAAGATAAAATATAACTAAAATAAAAATACGATAACTCGTGAAAATTGCGATTACATAATTGATTTCAGTGTCTGAACCACTTATATCAAGCCTTCTGGAATGAAAGCTTGATGTATTTTATCTAGAGCTCGCATAATTCCAACAAGTGGAGGACCAACGAAAAGTATAAAGAATCTCATTGGAATATGAAAATAGTTCATTTATTTCAAAGTTGATGCAATTTCATGCTTATCCAATATACATATTTTTCAAGGGAAAAATTTATGCTGACGCACTGCGTGACTTAAAACATTAATTTCCCAGAAACAAGACATGAGAAAGTTGAAAGCTCCATGGTTTCTTTAAAGGCAGTCCTGAATATCGTTTAATTGAGATACAGATTCGCTTCATCTTTCTAACAAGATTTCGAAAGATCCGTGGCAGCTGAACCATGTCTCATGATTAGTGCACATTTTTTTGAGTAACTTTAAAACCATGTACTCCCTTATAAAACCAGCTTGAGATATTTCACCGGTGCTTTCCTCGGAGCTGTTCTAAATACCAACCGTTCTGTTATTGAGCGTGAAATTTGGAAGATCTTAGAGATACTCCATAGTTTGCTGCAAGTCAGTCGCTAGCTCACCCGCCCTCTCCAAATGCGCCATGTCAAAATATATAACTCATCCTCGGGAACAAAGACAAATGGGGCGAGTATTAGCTTTTTCTGATAAGAAACTATTGGCATGACCTGACGCACGCTCTATCGCTCACTTTCGGTGCATCCCTTATAAAAAATGTGTTTAGCGAGCCGCCCTTGTAATGAAACCCAAGTTCTCGTCCACCCTCAGGGTTTTGTCACGTCACGCCCTACGAGAATCTCCTTCTTCGGGACACTCTACAGCTTCGTCACCGATCCGACCGCGACGGTCACGAAAATATTTTACGTTGACGGCAGATTCTCTCCGTGCCATTGCAGTGACGCTATGAAGTAATTATTTTTTACATAAAATGAACACTACTTGAAATGAATTCTCTGATTTTATTGAGCATTAGTCAGCCTATGTATTCAGATGAATTTTACGTTCTATTCAAAATATCAAGATACGATCTCCCACAAACATACGCAAATCCGAAATCCAAGTTAGGTTGACCTCATTTGCTATTAGCTGCTAACTGAGCATTTCTTTTGTTGCTAACTTTGGTGATCACGTGTACATTTTTCATCGATAGCAAGAAACAAACTACGGGGTGCTAAACTTCTTTAGGGCTAAATTAACGTATGGATCAGATACTTCAAGAGCCTTTATATATAATATATTAAACGCAAATATTATTTGTTTTTTATAACTGCAGTCTATTTCAAATCCTCAGACAAAACAAAACATTCTATTCTATCATCCTTACCACAATTGATTTGTCAACCCTATTGGTATAATTGTTTATCCATTATGCAATGACGTTCAATTACTGATTAAATATTATCTTACATTAGGTTTAGCTATGACTCATTGGTTTTCAGATAAAATAGCCTATTGTGAGGTAAAAGAAGTGCTTTAGATACGGTCAATTTATTGATAAATAATTTATACACAATATTATCCCTCATAAATCAAATAATACGTGCCCTTATTGGCAGCCACAGTATAGATGCAACAAATGTTCAGATATAAAAGAAGAAGACAATATTATTCCATGCAGTTATTCTCTTTTTCACAGCGAAATAACTGCATCGCGTTCGAACTCAGAAATTCAAAAAATTTCTTCCGAGTGATGACGTTTCGCGTGGCAGCCTATCGATTTTACTGCAAAAATTCTAAAGATCTTCACTTGAATGCAATGATAAGGAATAAGGAATGCAATGATGAAATAAGGCGAATTCAGCTAAATAGTCTTCTGATCGAGTTTTAGAGTTTGATACAAAATTACAAAATTTTCATAGATGATTACTAACGAATGCAAATGTTCATGCGGCCGAAAATTCTTCAAAACATGTCTCTAGGATATTCACAGTTCATGTGGGAAAAAAGGAAGTTATGGAAAGAGCAAAATGAATAAACTTTTAGCAAAAAAAAAGGTGGCAAAAATTCTTGTTCATTTATTTTTCGATATCAAGCGTTGCTTCAGACAAAATGATGCATCTTCATAGGGTTTTAATTCAACTTTTGTTTCATTCATTAGAAAAGAAACATATTGTCAAACGACAATTTTTTAGGGAAATGCCTATCGACGCCATTTTTGCGAATGCGAGAAAAAATTTTTGCACTCATTCTTCAACTTGACGAATCTATTCATTGCCCGTAAGAAATAAGCAATGGCTTCGAGTTCATTTTCGTTAAAACGATCATCTAAATCTTCTTTCATAATGACGGTGCACTCGGGGTACAAGAGAGAAGTAAGAGTACTTTGCCTTGAGAACAAGCTGCTCTAATTCACATCCAGCTAGGACGAGAAAATTTATGAGCGCTCATTGATAGTTAGTTCTTCTAAACTGTTCCATATATCTCTACCCCACGATAGCCTCGAAAATTGAATATTTCAGTACCTCAGATGAAAGGTTAGGAAACTAAACCGAGCAATACATCTATTCAGAATTTGCACGGTCAGAAACACAGCTTTAAATTGCGCCTTTGGAAGGCGGGTTCCTCATGCAGGCAAGAAAACGCAAGCAATTTCTTCTTACCGTCGAACGCATGGCCAAGCAAATTGCCACCTCCGTTCTGAAAAATGATATTTAAATCTGGATCAAGTAGTTGATTCAGAATTTTAGAACTTCATTGGAGATGCTCATTCATCCTCTCAAAAAATGACAGCCAAACTACGTACGCTGTCAAGTGAAGTAGCAGGTTACGTTTCTTTTTTCGAAGCAATGACGAGACTGGAATTACGAAATCTCCAGACACATCCAAGTCTTTAAAGCAAATGTGGCGTGTACTACAATGTTAGTCGAAGTTAGGCCGGCCTCGTCCACTTCAATTCGACAAACACTGAGCTGGTCTTTATACCAGAGTCTTGGTTTTAAACATTCCTCAGCACGAGGACTTCGTTCACACTCAAGAGACCGAGTGTGTTTGTGAAATACTTAAAAGAATGAGAGATACAAAAAGCTCTAAAGATAAAGTTTAAACATGTTCCTGGCTCCAAAACATCTCCGACGTCGGCTGGAAGCATCGAATTTAATCGTAAAACAGTCTATTTGAAGCTCCTTGACTGCCTGCAGTTACCATATAGGTTATTTCTTGTGGGAGTATCGTTGTCAGAGCAGGAGGAAACGAGCCTGCGCGCCAACTCAAATGAGCCAAATAGCTTTTTTGGGTACAATTTTCAGCCGAAGACAGGCATTTTATCGTTTTAATACCGTTTCTCTTCGGAAGGATTCATTTTCACTTAATTAAGGTAAGGTAGCTGTTTCCAGTTAAAGTAATGAGCGTCATAGCGGTAAAACCTCAATCAAAGAATGTTTTCTTATACGATCGAAAGGATGAAATTGAAGGGTTTAAGTGGTTAAATAACTCTCAAAAATCATAGCACGAAGCAACACGAAAAGTTTACGTATTAAAATTATTTCTTTACACCATTCTGTGCATGAGAACAGTTCGATTCAGGAATTGATTTGTGCCAAGATTAATTTTTGCTGTAATTTTAACATGTCGTTGAAAAGCATTTCAGAATACTCTTGAAAGGTGACAATTTTGTCACCAATAATACTGTTAAACATATAATGGATCCCGTAGAATCAGAGTGTACAATTCAGCTTTATTCAGGCCGGTACATGCGAAAGTAATGAAATTGAATAGTGGGGTGCACTCGCAAATGGATCATAATCACATCTGCATGAACTACAAGCTCCAGCCCAGCCTTTATTCAGTTAATATTTTCAGTACCACGGGGTAATCTCCATAATGATGCTGGTAATATAGAGAATGTAGTTTATATCTTCTCGCTGCAGCCAAAGCTAGTGAATCTCGTCCCTTTGGTTTTTTGGCATGGCTGAGAATTATGGAGTAGGCTTTCAATGAAGAAAGCCATCTGTTAAGACTCATTTTCAACGTTAGCTCTTTAAATATTGTTCTAATCGCTCTCACCCTTCGGCTCCAGAATGAAGTAAATGAACACTAAATCAAGCTGCAGTAGACGTTATGGCCTCGCAACGAGAATAAGTTGACGCCTACGTCTGCACTGGTAACCTAGAATTGCAATTGGATGCAAAAAGCGATTGAGATACGTATCAAAATGTCTATGAAACTAGCTCAATATGTTGTTCGGCCAACAATATGAAGGTGCTTGCAGTAGGTGAACTAATAATTTTTGCTGCTAGTACGAAAGAATGATTACCTAAGCTTTAAGATTCCATTTACATATAACAGAGATTTCCACGACTCACATTCCGAAGCTCCTCATCATCAGAACAGCTACTTCAAAACAGGTCTAAGAGATTCTCCCGCAATATACATAGCTTCCTAAGTAATGCAAATTCAGCAGTTAATGACTCCTGAAAATCGGCGTCAGCGGAGCAAATTCAGCGGACAGTCACATCAAAAGATCAGCTTATGTGATAGAAATTCCCACCCGAAAAAAAGGCATCGTTGACACAAATGCAGCAGTTAGTCACTCCAGAAGATCAGCTTCAGCATCACAAATGCAGCAGTTAGCTACTCCAGAAGATCAGCTTCAGGGTCATGAATGCAGCAGTTAGCCACTCCAGAAGATCAGCTTCAGAGTCACGAATGCAGCAGTTAGCCACTCCAGAAGATCAGCTTCAGCATCACAAATGCAGCAGTTAGCCACTCGAGAAGATCAGCTTCAGCGGCAAAAGCGAGAAAGAGTTCGACCACCCGAACACCTCACGCGTTGCAGCCTTGGCCCAGCTACGTGCGTGAACATCGCGCAGAGCTGCAGGGGGGAGGGGCGGAGGACAGCTCTGATGTGCAGCGGTGGTGGGGTTCGCACCTCAGCGGTGAGGTTACTGGCACATTTGTAGACTCAGTAGTACGGTTCGTAATGAAAGTTTTCGGTTAGTAATAAAGCAGTGGTGGTAGTAGTGTAGTAATGGGCTTAGCTGAGTGGTCAAAGCGTTAGTAACGGGTCGGTTGTAGGGTTAGTAACGAACCGGTTGAATCAGTTACGATGCGGGGGATTTAATAACGACGTAGTAGAACTAGTTACACATCAATGGAGACAAAATGCAGTGTAAGTCACAGGCTTAGTGCATCGCTCGAGGTAGATTGCTCATGAATGTGTACTAATTGCCGATTTATTGCAAGTAAAATAAAAGCCTCACTAACAGGACGAAAAAATGACGTTCGAATTTTTATCTCCGAAGTTGCCTCGATGCTTGCAGTCTCCGTTACAGAGATGTAGCGGTATTTGTGGACAAGGACTTCAACGTAGGAGCTGGAAAACCTATTTCTCAAAAGATAATCGTAATCAAAAGATATTGTCTTATCTGAAAAAAAATCGTTTCTTCAAGCAAGGTCGAAATCGTTGATATTAAAAAGAAGTTAGAATCCATTGACTACTAGCAAACGTAAATAACCGTTTGAACTCTTCAAAACCCTTTCTAAACTTTTTAAAGGTTTTGGGGAATAAGCGTTACAACGTTATTTTAGGTGTGAAAAGGCCGGGGTGCAGCAGTGCCGTCCACGATGAGGACGTCCCGAATGACGACCAGAAAGAAAGTTCGAGGCACCAGTTCTCCTCAGTTGTAAAGGCCGATCGATATCCACTTGATTAGAAAAATATCCTATGCGAGTTTCATTCCCAATCCTCGAAGGCTGGTAGATATAGTGAAAATTTACTTTCTGAAATTTTCGCCAAAACTCAAGACAGAACGTGCCATATGTTGATGGATATGGTAGGTTGGAGTGTGTATTTATTTAATTTCAGGAATTGCATCGTTTTAAAATTTAGAAATAATGATGACAAATATTGAAAAAATCCATGAAGGGAACAAATTTTGTTCTGAGCTACTGCAATAATACAGAAATGGGAAATACTTCGAACGAATGACATACATTCATTAACGATTATTCCACAAATAGGGAGTTGATTTTATAACCTAAATGACAAAGAAGAGTAGATATTACGCAACAAAAATGATAAGATGACTATTCCTTCATAAAAAAAGACTATGTAATCACTGTTCCCCTCAAATCAGTAAGTGAAATATGGGAAAAAATCCCACGATTCATGTACAGTCGCTTTCCAATGAAGAGGAACTCTTTCTCAATGGACAAGAATTATAATAAGGGATAAAATGACTCTATTTCTGTATAGTCGATTTAAAATGGACAAGAATTTTCTTCAGCGTGAGACGTCATATTCAGGAGCTCGTTTAAAACCAGCTAGATTTATTGTATGTTATATATAATCCTTTTACCTTATTCCGACCACACTTGTACCACAGAAGAAAAAATCTCGATCATGGAAGGCTAAAATAGTATATGGGTTATAGGCAGCTGCCAAGGCACTACTGCACACTGATGTTCCCGTCCCACAAGTCCTTGTTAGCCTATTATTCAAGATGAACAGCTCAGTTCAAGGTAGCAATATTCCCGAGTACTTATTATACGCATCACAGGCGATAAGTAAGGGGTTATCATACATTTGTATTATCAAGACCTATTAAGTTATTACAGGACGACCGAGGAAGCGATGTGTTCAGAAGCGTTGTTCCGTGTGCCTTAACTGATACTTCCTCAGGGTCTCCGCCACGAGCCGTGTAACGACCTGATCTTGACCGTGAAAGACGATATACGCCTTATCACTTGGGGGACCGAAGACTTCACGATGGCTTAGTGGCGCGTGCACTCTGTGTGTTTTACATCCCGTTATTACTGGCTTAGAAATATTGCGAACTATTTATTCAGTGTCGATATTGTTCGTTGGATCTATCCGTCGAGTTTATTTTCTGGATGATGCGTGTGAATGAAGATTGAATCCTTTGGAAAATTTGCGATCACATGATTTGCCACACTGTGGATGTGGGCTCTATGCCTATGAATCATTATGCATAAACTGTCCTACGAAATTTCTTGGCCTAAAACCACGTACCAAGCGATATAATTTGTCGAATTCCACTAGTATTCCGAGAGTATAACGATTGTGCCGTGCGCGCAAGTGTATATTATTATGATTATTCCCGTCTAGGAAGTGTGATGATCACCCTCCCTGAAATGGCAGACACGACCGTCCATGCATATGTGAGGAAATGTGAGAAGCAGTTTCGTTACGAGTCGTTACATGCCTTCCTACGTGACTCCTTCGCGCATGAAATTGGACTACTTAGCGTGCGAGGGTCACTGCAGCAAGTCCGTGACATTTGAAGTTTACGGAAAACTTTCCGATGAGGCGTCAGTCCGTCCTTCCTCAGGCGATCTATATAGTGACCAGGAAAGACATGGCACCCACAGGAGGAAGTGAAGATTCACGACTTGTTTTGTGAAGCCTTGACTTCACAACGAGGACTCTTGAAATTTCGTCATTCAGCTGGTAATTTTTCCGAGATAGTAAAACTTAATCGATTGTCGGGTTCTTCAGTTTATTGTTTGTTTACCAAGAACTCCGTAGTAGGTAGAATGAAATGGAAACAAAAGATGACACTAGCTCTGCTGGTAATTTATCTCCTGCATTGGAAAGCTGAAAGTTCTGTACTGGAAAGTTGTAAGCTATTGATGAAAAGTTGCAAATCGTAAATTCTGCAAAAGCGAGCTTTAAATTCTGCAATTTTGAGCTGTAAGTTTTGTACTGGTAAGTTGTAAGTCTTGTAATAGACAGTGGCAAGTCTGAAGTTGAGAAAAATTGAGCCTTTTCAAGTATAACAACCATCAAAACGAAAGCTACAACGATTCCATTGCCCTAATAATACACGGTGTCATAACATGAAGAAACTCTTTTCTAATTATTTGGTTAACATTTTTTGGTTGGCGTTTCAGGAAGAAAAGTGCGTTCAAATTGTAGGCTAGACCATCTTTAAAAGAGTTGTTAATACTTCAACAGAAATGCGACTGTTACATGTACAGCATATTTCTTTAGACCCCAAACATTTATGCTTGGTGTGCATTAGAAAAAAAATTCATCTCTTCCTCTGTATTCCTGAGGTTCTCGTCGGTATTACTTGCTTCATTGTTCGAGCGAGATAGGACAACTACTGAAGTAAACCAAATGTTGCCAGAGCAGCATCTCTCTGCCAGGACTCCACGGAACTCTCATTTTCCGCTAAAAGTTCCCAAGGGTTCCGCAAAAACAAGTGAGATGAGCTAGTGCACTTTTGAATTTCAATTCAATCTTGTATACGCATTATTGCTAAACACACACAATATAGTCTTGGTTATTGTAACAGTTTAATATAGACATCATCTCATCTAACCTATTTTGTTACTACGTAAATGCAAGAGCTACGCAAGGGAGAAACAGTAGAGAAACGTTCTGTTATACAGATCCCTGTTTTAAACGAACTCAGTGAACCGCGTACAACTGAAGCTTATTTTGGACAAGTGAGACTGTAACTTAGCTACCGGCGGTGTTCTCTAAACCGGGGTGTTCCATAAATATCGGCGAACTATGAATAGTAGTCAGGCTTGAAGGATTTGCATAAAATTACGGACAACTTATGGTCCTTTGTAGCTGGCTTTTGAAATGAACTTCACCGCTCTAGGGATTTATAGGTAATAGTTTGTCTCAAGACCTCACTTCACTTTTAAGAAGTAGAACTTTTCTTTGACTTGGAATAGTCACAATATAAGGTGACAAAAAATGCGAACAGAGTAGACTTCTAGCACCTCCAAAGCGAAGATTTGGAGCAAGGTCTCATCGGGACGCGCGAGATACAGTTAGAAACTTGCATCATTTCTGCATAGGAATCTTCGCTAATCAGGAGCGACGGACGCTACCACACAATTTCCCTACACAGATGAGCTCATCAGATGCAGCCGGTGACGCTAACGAGGAGGTCTCTCTCTTTTAATTGCGAGCCTGAAAACCTCTTCATTTTTTAACTGCGCCGTTCGAACACTCTACAAGATGGAATCAGTTCTTGTTTATTCTTAACTTCTACGGGGAGTGAGGGATTATAGGGCAACATATATACCGTATTAATCCAGGGTCCACTAATTTTGTAAGCAATTCGTATCATAATGAAAATGTAATCTTTAATTTTCATTTGATGAGTCACGCTTCCAGATACCTAAGAGGCATATTTTGAAAAATATATTTCTCACCGATGACCTAAATCCGGGAATGAAGATAAAATGAAAGGCTTAACTAATAATCAGTGTCATTTTATTAACCAATATAAGATTGCTGTCATAATCCTGAAGTAGTTGCGAATACCAAGCACATTGGACGAACTGTACATTTGCTATTCTCTCGAGGGTGCCTGTTGTAAATTTAAAAGCTTTGCGAAACAAAGTGTTTCCGACTCTCAGATATTTATTTTCTGTACAATATAATGCCAACCATATCAATTTTCTATATCTACCAAAACGTTTGTGTCAATACTGAAACTTACACTAGGTACCCTAGTCAACGGAGAACACTGCATGGTCGCCAAAGTTAAAAAATAACGACTGGTTTTAAATTTGAGATCTTTGCAAGACGCCGGGTCGATCGCGCTGAACATTTTAGTGTTGCTGCTTATCTTCTCACCCTGAGGGACAGCGCGAGGGACAGGGAATCCACTCCAAGTGTGGCAATCAATCATACATTCGTTCTTAAATATTCGCATTCAACACTTGGAAGAAACCATACCAAGTCCAACCTAGAACTTACATACAAGTGCTACTTTCACAATTTGTGAATTGTGAATATGAAACCATCACAGAAGAATAACTAAAACGCTTTATTTATGGTTTTACATGTTATCATTTTTTCTTCCTTACAAAACCTGTACTAGGGTCTCGAACAGTCAGCTTCAACTTCAAACGCTATTTGCACAACGAAGTAAAACAAGAAAATCATGAATTCAACTACTTTATATAGCTGAGCGTCACATCAGCTGAGTTTGTTATAGTGACGGTGAATCTCGGTACAATATAAAATTAATATCAATAACACAACTAAATTGAGATGAGCAGAATACTGAAATTAGTAAAATTGCCGAAAATGTAGAAAATCTTCTGTATTGCGTACTGATAGTTGTAATAAATCAGGTTGTGACCTATCTCTTTGAAATTTAAGAATACTTTATATGAGTTAATACGTAATTCAAAACCGAACTGCGTACATTGAACGTACGCATATTGTAAATATTTTCCAAAAAAATTGTGATCCTGTTGTGTAATGAAATGAAAGGCATTGAAGCACACTGTTGAATGTCTTAGATATTCTTTCGTGAATACAGGCAGCTTCAAACCCTAAGTCGCACCAGCATTGTCCAACTAAGCCAAAGACGGTTTCCCGCTGACACTACTCAGTGTGTCGCTCGTGTATGCTAAGCTGGATTGCAGAAAAGGGACGAGCAAGTGTAGCTTTTCTTCTGCGCAAACTTTTAAAAGCCTGTGAGTAAAATCTCTTGCCTTTTGTAAGAAGTTTTAGAGAGCGCTCTGTGATATTCAAAAGGATTGTTGACTTTTTTGTTTGTCCCTTGATGCAGAACTAAATAACGTAGTTCCTAAAGTCGTAAAATACTGAGCCATGTTAGACTTTATGCAAAATGAGAGCACAATTAAGGCTTCATAATTCTAACACAGTATTGTCCTTTCTCCTACCAAGGGTAACTATTAGACATTTGATACCATTTACCATTAATATAATCTCTATCAAGAAATACCCATCGTAGGATAGAGACATTTGTTACCTACTACAATTAATATGGTCTTTTTCGAGGAATAAAACACTATGACTAACTACATTGTTCAAGATTAATGTCTGCAATGTGAAACTATTTAATTTGAAATAGATCTTTTAGATACTAAGTTTTTTTTTATTTGTTGTTGTTGTTTTACGTAGCTAAAAAAGCAGAGGTCGGAACTTGAATTCAATAATGTGAGACACACCTTTTATGCCTAAATCATGTTTACTTTTTAATTAAAAGTTATACAGACAAGTATAATATTCTTTTATTCGCCCGCTGTAACGGTAGCGATGTTTGAGTAGGAGCTCATACAGAACACTAAAATTTCGATGACTCTGAATTGTACAAGTCTAAACAAAAGCAAAATATTGGGAGACTTGAACACCTTTACCGCAAACGCGTGAAGTGAGGGCGAGGGTTCGAAGCTTGCAAAACTCACATTTTACAAAAGTTACAAAATTAACATTTCACTGTATCCAGAAATGAGATCCACACGTGAGTTTGGGCTATAGCATCTGTCCCGGGAAATTTTGTTTTCCAGACTTGAACTTGCTACATTCTCGAGAAACTATTCAAAACCTTCTTATTGCCAAAACAGAAGTACTTTGAAGCGTGATTGAGCCGAATTTACTGACGTAGTGAAGCTAGTTCCTTGTTAATCTGGTATTGTTTTCTTGCTTACTGAGATTTTTGATCGAGTACTTAAAATCCCCTGATCATGGGAAATTGTGAAACAAATGATCATTGTGCTATTAATCGCAGTAATATAGTACCCAATAAGTAACGTGAAACATCGTTTCCGGTATCTGTTAGTTCATTTGTATAGAGTGAATAAACGAAGTCTAGACAAATATTCATATAAATAAATCTTCAGAACCGCAAAGTTAATGATAACTTTTTTACTAAAAGTAATAACGAAGCAATGAAGTTTATATATTTTTTTCAATCTTCATTACATCCGCCTCTAGCCTTCACTACACGTTTTAACCTACAGGAAACCTGACTACATGTTGCATGGATAGTTTCTGGTGAGATATCTTCCCAACATCGAATAAGTTTAAAACGTTAAGAGCATTAACATTTCGATGATTGAATAAAGGAGCTTTACTCTCAAGAAGGATCCATGCACTGAAATCCGTGTTGTTCAAATCTGGTGAAGTTGGAGGCCACAACTCCTTGGACCAGAAACCAGCGATAATACCCCTAAACCAATTCTGAACAACATTGATCGCCCGCCTAGAGGTGGCTTCATCCTGTCGAAGATTAATTCCAGATGTATCAAATGTTGTATGTATCCAAGGAATCAAATTGTTTTTTAACGAGAGCAGATGTGTGCGCTGGCCTATCTTTTCCCCGTCATCGACGAATATAAGCGAAGTTTTCTGCCGTGTTGAAGTCACACCACCTCAAACTATAACAGATGACGCTGTTTTGCGCTGGAGTGGACTGACGCTTTTTCAGATGGATGGCTTGCTTAGTTTTGTGTACATGCGGTCATTCTAGTGGTTTTGGATTGCTTGCTCAGCGAAATATTTTTCATCAGACCAGAACACTGAAGGCTGAGTGCCATCATCCAGTTTTTCGAGAAGCTTTGCTCGACTCATCCTTATTGCTTTTGGGTGCTCAGACAGTTCGTGAGCTATATGCTTCTTGTAGGGTGATAGCTTAAAATCCTTCTGCAGTACATTTGGCATGACATCATAGCTGGCAGAGGCTGCTGAAGAAAGTTTCCTGATGCATTTCCTTGGTGCCTTCCAATTTTTTTTCTTATGTTTTTAATTAGTTGGGGTGTTCTAATTGCCCGGTTTGGAGTATTCTTGTTTTTGGCAGGTGTGATCCTGTCTCTTTAAGGCGTTTCAAGACCTTTCGGGGCTCGCACGAGCCCCGAAAGGTCAAAAAATTTCTCTTGGTCTCTGACCTGTCTTATACAGTTCATTGATAGCTTCCCTAATTTTGATTATAGTTATTAAATATAGAAAGAAAGTTCTAAAAAGAAACATATATTCATTATACGGAATACTAAGGTAAAATTTAGTCAATATTTTTCACAAAATTTCTATTCACTATGTTGCTCAATGATATTACAAAGAGTGTCTCCACTTCGCTTGCTCACCCCGTAAGTGCCTAGAAATGACAAACAAAGATGGGAAGCATGATATGATGGCTTAGTTTAAAGAAAATTATGATGCAACATGGTCAGGGATGAAACATATAGGTTGGGATATTATTCTCATAAATTATTCTAGGAATGTAGCACGCCAGCAATTCTGCAACGTACTAGGAAACGCAGGTGTGCTAAGTTGGAACATATTTACCAGTTGTGATACCTATCAAATTACCTAATAGCAAACAATCTTGTAACAAATTTACTATAACCTTGGATGTCCCACCGGGATTAGTATTATGTGAGGGCTGGTTGAAGACTGCCATTGCTGGTGCACCCCAAGAATAAGTTCCCAGGTCCGACGGGTTTTCTTCTCACGAAGACCAGCGACTTCAAGAGGGATCAGACTCTATTCCTCATTTCGGAAGACGAAGAAGAACAAGAACCAATTCCGCGTATGTCAAGCAACAGAGTATTAAACTTTTCCAAGCCTTCTGAAAGACTGTTCTTTGTGAGTGTTGTTGGTGTGTGAAATAAAGGGTCTGAAAAGAGAACTCAGGTTTAACTTACGTAACAGAAAAACTGAGTCTCATTTTGATCAATATCATTCGTGCACTTTGCTTAGCGATTATTTATTAGACTTTTCAGAACGTTCTTTTAGCGATGATTAGTTTTCGGACATGAATGATTGAAATGTGCGTTTGTGCTCGTCACTGACTTCTGAAGAAGCAGTTACCATTTTGAACTGCATGGCAGTTTTGATGCAATAAATATACGTACATCGGAACTCATTAAAGTTCATGAATGAGAATATTTGTAAACCAGAGTTTACACATTCACTAAATTCTGAGTTCATTAATGTGAAGAATGCTTGTCTATTTTACTAATAAAGCTGCAGAAATATTCAGTCACGACCTCTAAATGCCATTAGAATATAAAAAACCGTATAATCTAAGCCCCGAAACAGCTGATTTCTAATGTAGAGTCGACGATCTATCACGCAGTTAGGGTGCATATATATGACTCCATCAAAGGATTGTAAGTGTGGGAGAAAAAATCAATTAACCACCGCTTTTACAGCGTATTTTCTCGGTATAATTTTCATTTTCACCCAGTCCGCTCTAGATTCACTGTACACACAGCCAGTTGGATGCACACGCACAACCGCCATAAGATTGATCTGAGAAGCTTTTGATATCCATTGGCCATAGAAATTTGAGAGTTCATTTTGTCAAAAATTTAACACGTATAAGGCATCGTATTTCTCAAATAGGTCTCGTAGCGGGAAAACGTAACCTTATAATGAAGGTTTTTAAAAAGGTTATGAAAAACATCTTGTTTCCATGAAAATTTAATGTACACCCTAGCTTTCGAGCACATGCTACACTCATCTTCGAAAGAAAATTCGAAAATAACATGAAAAAACACAAATATAATGCAGAACAGCTCAATGCCGTATTATCTAATAAGACATGTTGTCGATGACTTTTTTAGATCGTCAAACAAGGCGTGGCCCCGATGCAGCTGTCATCTACTAGTTTCAGCAGGACGTAAGTAGATGCAAGCGAGCGCAGTTTGTAAGCTCCTTTGTCACTCGGATCTATGAATGAAACGCTTCTCTCAGCCTGACACTGAGGTCTGGAAGCTAAATGGATTCGAGTACGCTGTGGGATCCTAAAGGTTTCTGAACGGAGTAGGGCTTTTCCATCCCTTCTCGTTAGCTATTTTCTCTTCCAATCCTTTTAGACAAGTTTCATACACTGCACGTAATGCAGGTGTCATATTCAGTATAAAGACACATGACGGTTTTCTCTGCCTAGGTTTATTTTGCCGGTTAAACAATAATCTTGATACCGCTAGTAGCCGTAATTAAACTTAAAAGGTCCAAAGAAATCGAGGTTATTCAAACTGCAATTAGAAATAAAGCACCAAAAATATCGAGAATTTTTAGATGTATCTTAATAATACAGGCTCTTCCATGAAATAAAAATCTCTATTTTAAGTCAAAAGGTTGCCTGAGCTTTTCTGCACGCGTGAGTTTTTTGTAAAGTGCTCGACATTCCCTCCAATAATAATAACTACATGGTAACTAAAGAAAAACTTTTGCAAGATATTCAAAATATTCAAGGTAACAATGTGCCTTAGCATCTCTCTCGACCTGTACTTAGACATGAAAATTTTTCTGCATCAAGCCCCTGCCATCCTCTGTAAAAATGAAATCAAATAGTAGTAGTAGTAGTGGAAATGATTGCGGCGCTCCAGTGACTCGCGCTGTGTCGCACCGAAAGAGAAGTGACCATTTAGTATGAACCATCGGAAATATGGACTTATGCACAAGGTGTGGTCCCATACAAGATCCCAGCACATAGAAAAAACGAGTTAAGAATGCGAAGGAAGAAAAGTCAAAGAAGAGATAACGAAGAAAGTGTGAAAATTGAAGGGATTAGATGGGCACGAAAGATAAAAGTCCCCAAGGCCTATCTACAGCTGAGGTAACCAAACAATGCCCCATGGGATTGTCAGTCTTCATAACATACGATCCACGAACCAAATTAACCTAGCCCTATTGTCTATCCTATGCCCATGGAAGAAAAGTAAATACATGATAAAAATGTGCCTCAGCCCGTCAAACGAACTTGATCTATTGACATGTGAAATTTTTGACGCGAGCTCTTGTCGGCTGCACCGAACTGCGATTAGAATCGTTAAATATACATAAATCATGTTACCGCCTGCTCACTAACGGACATCAAAGAACGAACTAAAATCACGTTAAATCACTCGTGGAAAGTAATCACTCGTGAAGTATAAGTGGTTATTGCCCTTTAAAAGACTCGGTGCCTCCTAATGAAGTAATACCAAATACGGATCAAAAGAACACTCAAGATTTGTTGGTATGCAAACTTATTAAACAGATTTACTTGGGAGAAAATATTGTTCAATAAATTTATTTGGCAATAATATCTCCAAACACATTAATATGCTTAATTTGAAATGTACCAACATTGTTACCTAGAGTTTCGTTAGAATCAAAAGCATGAATTTAAGTTTAGTAAATTATTTTTATTTATATTTCACATAACAAACGGAGAAAGAACAGAATAAGATACATAACACAGGCAAAACACTCGCTGTTTGACATAAAAATCAAGGCAAACCATCTCAAAGAACTCATGCCTAAATTCTTTTACCATGGAACTACTATGTCATCTTTTACATTACTTGGACCCATGCTCGGATAAAAAAAAAACATATAAGTTCAATTTAAACTTGAAGCTATTTCAACCCTAATAAACAGAATTAACCAACAAATGAATGGCTTAAAATTTATTTTCTTCATTAATTATTATTCATGGTAATTGTTTAGGGTATCTTTTGTGAAGTCCTTTGTGAATAACGTTTCCGGTTTGAAGGGTGTCCACACCTTACATCTCGAAGTGGATCTCACCAGTTCCGTCAGCGTTATCTTGTTCCATTAATGCCTTCGTCATTAGAAAGTCTAAGGGAAACTCTTGAATGGGCATGAGGATACTGGACACTCCTCGTAACAGATGCACTACACATTATTCATAACACGTTTTAGTCAGAAACAGACGTTCACCTCATGTTCCATTAGAGAAATAGATTAGAGCAATCGTTCATTAGCATAGCGTGTTCCGGTCGTGGTTGATTTTCTGGCCTCTCACTCGTGTTTGCAAGATCCCGTGGACATCGATAGGACGAGCTTATGCAGAACTGAGGCACGCTTGCGCGACCATAGAGCACCAAGGGTCAGTGGCGAACCCCTTTTGGAAGATGGTGGAGAGCGAAAGGCGTGGCTGATGGTCAGATACACCGATGCTCGAGTCACGAACTGTGCTCTACCGAGACGGCAAAGTCTCGCGGTCCATCTAGCTCTGCAAAAAAGAAGCTCAACGAAGGGAATTCATCGTCCATCTATCGAGATCGAGGAAGAAAAAACCCGTGTCGAGAGGAGGTTTACGAAAGGAAGTTAACCATGTGAAGCGAAGGTCCGGCACGAGCCAAAGAAACGCGAGCAATCTTTTGGCTAGAAAGCGTTATGCAATGAAGAGCTCAGACCTGGTCAAGAGTTTGATAAGATTGCTGTGCCTAGCAGCGCAACGTTCCAAGTCTGTCTCTTAACGCAAGGCACATGGCACCTTAAGAATAGATTGAAGCTGTAAATTCCTACCGCCTCACTATCTTTAGCAAATCTCTTTGCCTTTTAAGCTAGCAAAGTGCTTTCCATTCCGGCAAGAAGGCTTTATTTTGGATTGATGTTTGCCTTCACAAAGGGATTCGAAAATGAGCGTTACCATGGACATGTGTCATTCCCAGAGTATATTCAATTGGTCACGTAGCTACAGAAACGGAAAAACACCAAAGTGGTTCCCCCTTCAATTCATTTGAAAACGCAAGTTGTCAGGGACTCACAATAATTTTGGTTGATTGCAACTCTGTGACAAAGTTGGAATAGTTTTTGTTAGAAATATGTTAACAAAAAGTTATCTGTACGATAGTCTTATGACCATTGACTCTTGAGGTGCCTATCATGCAGGGCTCTAGAGTTGGAGAGCAAGGAGCCTGGGACGAAACAAAACGACTTAGTAAACTCATTTGAAAATGAATGTAAAGCATTACAGAGTCAGGGTCACACTTCTGCAACTTAATAGAAACTAAATTGAATACATACAATTCAATTCAATTTTTTAATTAATCGATTAAGTGAAAATCCGCCAATGAGTGCAAAGCAACACTGAGTCTAGGCTGTAATTCTTCAAATTATTATAAAATGAATTATATCTTTGAATAAATGGAAAACTAAAGAATCAATGCAGCAGTTCTAAAAATTAATATAAAATCAACATAATACTGGGAAAGTAATTTAATTAACTAAACTACTTATTAAATTGAATTCATGCAAATGAATGCAAAATGCTACTCTGTTTGGCTCGCCGTGCTGTAAATTAATCTAAATGAATAACATATTTACAAATTAATAAAAAAATAAATTCCCTCAATTGAATGTAATACTTCACCCAGTCAGGGCCACAGTTCTGTACATTAATAGAAGAAGAACTAAATTCCTGCAAATCCTTTCAATTTTTTAAATTAATTACTACTTTTCAATTCCATCAAATGACGTAAAACTTTACCGCGTCCGGGTCGCAGTTCTGCGAGTCAACATAAAATGAATTATATTTCTGTAAATTAATTAAGCTAGTTAAATTAGTTAAGTACATTTCTGCATATGAATGTAGGGCAAGAAGGAAGCAGCGCCGTGCACGCACTGGGCGGTGAGACCGACCTGCCAACTTAGGAAGTTGGTTCCATTTTGGTGTATTACGTACGTCATCATACATGAATATCATATTTGAAGATTCATGTGAATAATCAACCAAATATAGATGAAAGCGATGAGTTTTCATTTGACCTGATTGTCATGCCAAAGTTGGAAGAAGTTACGACTGGATACGAATTCCAATGTATCGCTTTCGATGTAAATTATCCGGACTCGAATACTTTTTTTTTAAATCAGCAAAACATAAAGTAGTGCAGCCAAGCCAATACTGCCGATGAATTTGAATTAAGTGCATCATGGAAACTCGGCCACTATGCAGGATTAAGCGAGAAGAAATTTCACATTAAAAATACCAATCAATTCCTATGGGCTACTTTCTAAGAGGATGTCAGGTGTCAGTTTCTGAAATCACCACCCAAGGACAAATGCATGCCACCTAATCCAAATTTATTGCGTTTTATATCACCTGAAATGACCATCACAGTCATTTCTGCCACGCTCGAGCCGCTGGTTAGAAATGAGCCCCACGGCAACGAAACAAATCGCATCGCAAGCTAAAATCTATGCCTCTTGAGTGATTTGCAATTCCATAAGCTTATTCCACGTTCCAGAGGGACATCGATAAATATCTTCCTCTAAATATCATTGATTGGCTTGCCTCTTCAAGCTGTGATGTGCCTTGGGGTTAGCGGTACAAATACTGTTATTAGGTACAGTTTATCAGCTGCACCGAAGAGCCTAGAGCTTAGAAGACGATCATAACTGCAATAAATTGAGAGCTAAACCATCGCCCGATGATATCAATGAAACCAGTACAATTACTTCCTGTCTGGTGGCGCTGACCAGAGTGCTGGCTCCACACCCTCCTAATTGAAATTCAGCTCCCTGGCTGAAACAATCCGCTATTTTAATTTTAGTGCATCTGACCTAGCTGCGGGAGAACAGTTTCTTAGGCCGCTAACTCTCATCGGTCTTCTAACCCAACTCCTAGGAATGAATTTCAATTTTACTCCCCTGAACTGTGCTTGTAACCTAGCTAGTGTGGAATCAATCTCCTTATCACTGGCCTGCATTGTCTAGGTAACCTGCAACTGTGAAGTTAACTCTTTCCAGGCCCCTGCATATATCAAGGGCCGGACCCCAACTGCTGCAGAAATGGGGTTCGATGTGTGCTTAGTCTACAAGTTTTCTCCAGGCAACGAAAAAAGCAGCAAAAATACGCGTAGATGTCATATATTTGCGTAAATTTACAAATTAAATTTAGCAATACCGCTATAACTCTTTTAAATGTGCATTGATATCAAAATATGAGAGTGCCTCAGGATATTGTTATATGAATTAGATGATGCTATCAAAGTTAGCGGGACTTAGAATACTGTTTTTAGTCAAAAAGGCTTAGTCCGACTGCTTCATTATCATAAGCAAGACTGTACCCATTCCTTGCTTCCTTTTTTTTAATGGATTCGTGAGCGTAATATGGATGTAATGGTACATGTGATTATTCAGTTAATTATAGAATGGATGTATTCGCATACGAACACAGTGAAATACTGCGCGCTTGCTATAGGGGAGGCTCACGTTGCTGCCAAATGGATTCATGGAAACCAGCATCGGAAAGTTTTGCTCGACAACCGTAGACTGAAATCTGGAACACATTTCTTTTCCCCTGCTAATGTTGATAGCGTTAATTTTCAAGAAGTCCTTGTATGGATTCGAAGGTCCCCGTATGACATCAGAAGTTATGAATATTTATAAAATAACATTAAAAAATGCTTAAAATAAATTGAGGTAAATGCTTAAATTAAGTTAGTGCGCAATCATAGGTTATGTTCATTTTTTAATTTATTCGGCAAGATTTTTAGAATTTTGAGACCCTAAGTGTATTCATAGAAGTCCGTGACCGAATCGTAAAAATGCCGACATTCTACAACAAATGGTAATTAATTCGGTCGGTAATAATTCACAGTTTGTTGGCTGCTCAGTTTCCTGACCCCTGTAATAGTATTTTACAGGAGAAAATTATTATTCTTTCTTCAAATTTCGATCGCTGTTTCACCCATCATGTTCTCTTCTCAGTTAAATTTTTCCCCGTAAATATTGTACGAATTTTGTCGATGTAGCCTATTTACGGCCTAGCATATCATAGGTCCAAAATTTCCATCGTTTCGTCCCTTGAAAACGCACGCTGCTTAAGCGTGCGAAAGCTTGGGTAATTAATAAACAACCCAGTGGATGTTCCCAAATCTTTAACCTACAATATGGATCTTGGGCGTCCCTTATTCTAATAAATAAGGAGAAAACTACTGCAAGCCGAGCGGACGAGCGGCAGTGCCGTAGGTGGGATACTGAAAATAGTATCGAAAATGAATGTAATCTAAAAGAAATAATTTGACAATTTTTGAGAGTATAATGGCTTATACTAGTAGATGCGTAACAAAAGAACATAGAGAATGAACATTTACTTATTTATTATGAGAATGAACATCGAGAGTCCATTATTTTCGGCGTGTTACGTATACGAGCATGGATATAGTTTGTCATACATAAGAACTTATTTTGAAGTTTTGTAAAATCCTTAAAAAAATAACTACAGTAAGCCTATCACCTGATATTTACTATGAAATTTTTTTATATCTTGAGATTGATTGTTCCTAATGATAAAGTTTCGTGCTCGAAAAACTTTAGATATTTTTCCTTTGTGCCAAACAAAGCTCAAATTAAGAGCAAAAACTATGAATAATATGTTTATGAATACTCACATATTGGGTAGTTTCTATACATACTTCGCGCTGCTGATGTTGGTGTCCTTTAAATGAGCTTCAAATATATGTATCTCACATAAGTGCTGCCTAAAAGATTTATACAAAAACGTAGCATTCTGTCAATATAGAAGTCCTCCTGAGCAGCAGTAAGGAATGACGGACCGGCACTGGGCAGGAATTCAAGACTGAGCCTGGCTCTAGACTCGACCCTGTTGCCGTATTCTATTCCATTCCAATTTAAATTAGGGACCAAAACTAACAATAAATTTAATTTGAATTCAAAGATAATTTCACGTATTCGTCTTTTATTCAATATGAGTTAATTTCTAGAAGTTCATTCCCATCCATTGCGAAGAACATATGGAGATAATTTCACCTGAGTAAAGAATTATTCAGGCCGAATAATTTTGCAGCAGTATAATGTAAAAAAGTGCTACGTCCGACGGTCTCAAACAGAACGCCTTCCATGTCGGTCAAAATTCAGCGCGTATTGAGCTGGAGTAAAATATTTCCGCCTAAAGGAAAGATGCACCGTTGTCCGACTCCACCATAGACTCTGCATAGTGGCACGCTTTTGTAAAAGCTTTCCTAAATGCCGGAATTTTTCTGAGTGGCGGAGGTACTCTCGCTTAGCGAAGCACGGATAATGTAGATGAGAGGACAATATCACTCAAAAAACGAAAAGCTCTTCAGTTCTGTCGCTTCTGAGTCCTGGTATTTATTACATAGAATTCCATACCCGCAAGCCTATGAGCTCCGAATTGTACTATGAAAGTACTATAGCATAGGTGTACTGAACGGTACTCAGCGGTTCTCAAAGGTGTACTGAACGGTACTCAGCGGTTCTCAAAGGTGTACTGAACGGTATTCAGCGGTTCTCAAAGGTGTACTGAATAGTACTCAGAGGTTCTCAAAGGTGTCCTGAATGGCACTCAGAGGTTCTCAAAGGAATAAGTAATGTGATGCTTGAAAATTGCTGTCCGTATTAAACAAGGGGGTAAATTTATTGTTCTGACATTTCTAAGTGGCTTTGAATATTTCTTAACGAAATAGTCGTGTTATTTGCCTCCCGAAAAAAATTATTCTTAGTAAAATTTTAATTTTTTGTATCTTTCAAATATACCTTCATTAAGCGCATATATACTCACAAATACAAATTTTGTGAAATTCATAACCATAAATCCCGATGAATAGAAGCACTCTCTCGGAATACTAAGCAATCAATTCCGCAGCAGTACGAGCAAAATCAACTAGCGTTACCGAAGAAAGTAACAGAAGTTTATACATGATGCTCGTTATACTGTACTCGTAAATGGAGTTTGACTTTCTTCTTTTCCTTATTTTTTATTTTAATTTCCTCGTGTATAAAATTTCCAAGTTCTCATACTCTCTGGGAATTAAATTTTCTTCGTCATCTTAAACTGTAAATAACGAAGTTTGATGGGCCTGAACAAATGTGTCGCTCGGAGCTATCATTGATGCAGCTGCCGAAGCGTCAAAATAAGACTAGGCTTTTAGTCCTCCTTGACCCGACAGGTGTCAGCATTACATAGGTGCATGTGGGAAAATTAGGTTCAGGAGATTTAGTACTTAATAGTTTTGTAAAAAAATGCATTTCGGTACAGGTATTGCGTGCGTCGGTCCCATTAGTAGGATGAACCGGTTCCTCAGAAGTTACGCGTGCAACAAAAGTGCTTTGAGAGTGGAACTATATTCAAAGTATTACAGTATATTTCAAATATCAGGCTTTAAAGCAACGTACCACAAGAAGGAACATCCTCGTTTTTATAGTTCAAATTTTGAATGCTAGAAATAAAGTCACTACGCCCTTACGCACCTCAGCAAATTTCACCAGTCCAACCGAACGCACTGCAAGTCGAAACTGAATTCATTTTCCCACCTTTCCTCTTACGTCATAGTCAGCTGACCGACCTCAACATGGCGAGATGTGTCCTGTTCGAACCCAACCTATAGGAGAGGAGGGGGAGGGGACGGGGAGTGGAGAGGCTAGTATTG
>VOMN01016156.1:0-13715 GCA_014899125.1 Orchestia grillus | reverse complement strand
CGGGAACGTCGCTAAGCCTCACTGTTTGAATTTCATTCACGAGCCTGATTTCGCAGCACTTGAGCGCTTAGAATGTATCGAGGCCGTAATTGGTTGGCTTTCGAAGCATCGACCTACAGTCCTACACCGGCGCGGAATTTAACAGGGTCTCCATTACCGTGAAATGAGGGTCCATTTGTGCCTTGCTCCGCTACCTGTACGGGCAGACGCAGAACTCCCTTGTGCCATCACCGTGAGCGCGAGATGGTGGGCAGCGGCGTGGTTTGTACTTTGGTCATTATTTCTAGCTATAAAAGTATGGAGTTATCGGGATGCATGAATCAAACGGACCTTTGCTCTCATGATGAGGGTGACACTTACCTTGTGTTTCGTCTCACTATGCACACTAATTGTACGTGCATACTGGCCTAAATTCACGAGTATCATCATTATTATTATTATTATTATTGTCATTTAGTTATGCACTGAGAGATATAAATAGATAGCGCTGATGTAAATGTAGCTCATAAATAAATAAAGCATTCTTAGTTGAAAGATGTTTATAGAAAAAAAAAGTAGTACAAATTATTAATATTAACCATCGGAAACATACAGATACCATTAGATACCCGTAACTCAGCCAGTCGTTCAGACTCCCTCTCGCCTTGTGAGGAATATTTCAAAACTGAAGTTCAAACTAAAACATTAACAACCTCAATAATTTCAGTCATTTGTAGCAGCCTTTCAGTTCTTAAACAGTTTATAATATCAATCTAACACTTGGACAATCTGCATCTAGTCGATCCCTTTGTGACCAGTAAGACAGTATGAAAGAGAGAATAGAAAGAGTCTCCCGAAAGTTGTGCTCTCTCCATTGGACATTTTAGAGCCACAAAGAAAATTTAGAGATTTATGGATATTCAAAATAGCACGAACGAAGAAACAGGAATCAGGAGTTTTCTACTGAATGTAGATATTGCAAAGTACTCATGGGAGTACTATGATATTAGTGTATATTTGAATCCAATCTTCCAATTGTCGAACGCTCAATTTCCCGCCGATAAAAAACACGATTCAACGTATCCCGATCGAGTGCTGTGGCACTGTGAATGGAATCAGAGAAATGCTACAGAATAAGATGTCGTGAGACACGCCCTCTGATACCTCTCACAAATTAGACCACGTCAAGGCTACCAAGGGACCAGATAATCACCGCTATAAAATGAAATGGATCCATCATTAATTGTTCGTTTGATGGGCACTAAAGGCGTAGGTGCCTGCAGAATTCGTGCCACTAATGACTGGGACCAACATCTCCTCCAAGCCCCAACTTCACGCCAGAAATTACCATATCTTCTGGAACAATGGAACTCAGTCTTCGAACTTTGACTTATGCCCTGATTTGTATTCGCTCGTCCTTCCAAGTGAAAGTCTTTCGTTAAATCCATTACACAAACAAATGAAAGGCTTGGGTCAACAATCGTGCTCTTCCGCAGTTGCCGCATAGTTCAATTCTGAACTTCCACTCTGAACGAGACTCAGACGAATGTTCAAGACAATGGCCCTTTAATTGAACAATTAACGAATCTATTCTATGATTTCTTATACGTTCTCTTCACTGCATCTATGAGACATATATGAACGACGATTTGGGGTTTCTTCGTCGTTTTAAAGTAATTGTTGCCAATTTGATTTTAATTTGCTTTCAGGTGTTATGTCACTCACAATTCAACGTTGGTTAGATATTATAAGATAATTCGAATATCTGCAGGTTATAAGCCATGCATCTCCAATATGATTTATACCTTGAGGACATAATTCATATGTATTTAATGTTGGGATTTCGGAAATAAAACGTATCTGCGAACTATATATGAAAATAAATCGTTCTCTAGGTAACTGTAATTCGTGACCTACAGATGGAGCTGAGTTGACTGATGAATTGTAATTTTACTTTTTATAAATTATCAAAGTTCGTTTCGTGCGTGAGAGATATTTTTTATGTTATTGCTAAGAGATCATTATAAGATTGCGATCAAAATTCCAAAAACTTAAAGCCTCATTAGCGTAATTCGATGAAAACTTTAATGGTAGTTTCAATTAGTGCTTTCGCGCAGTAAATACAACGGGGAGCTATTTACGTAAGCATAACACAAGTTAAATGTACAAAAAATTATAATAAGAACAGCTCTTCCCATCGTCATTTTAATCCCCTTGAGGAGAACTCCCCTTTGGAAACATCCCATGTTAGCGATAATAATAAATTAATCCTAAAGCACATATAAATTTAAATTCATTTCACAAACCTCATTGGGAATTTTCCTTATCCAAAAATAAACATGCGCTCGAAATAATTGGAAGTAATCTCAGTCACTCCCAAAATCTTATTAGTTTAGATAGCGGTAACATTCGTCACGAAGAGAATGCATCCACCAATTTGGGATTCAAAGGCCAGCTTCAGATTCCAAGCTTCGCTCAGAGTCATGAATTAGAGCGGCAGAGCCAAAGGCCCGACGTAAGACTACAATCATTACCTGATGCTCTTTGTCCTCTTGACACCTCTATTCTTGGGCAACGCAACTCCTGTCACATAAACAGAAATCCTCCCACCATCTCATGGCTCTTTTGCCTGCTCGACGATTGTTCTCGGCTTTTGATAAACGCTTCAGTAGTTATTGGCACTCAAGGCCGGGAGGATATAGTTTATCGTTAGAAATTTAGACTTCCAGACTCTTGCATTGCGGTCAAACATTATCTTTGATGGGGTGCTACCAGGAATGTTTACGCAAACAGCGTCGTCGTGCCTGAATTGAATTCTCGCGTGCCGTCTATTCTTGTAATCTGAAGTTAAAGGCTGAAGCGCCGCTAGAAGTCACCTCGTGTGACGTAAATTTCTTGGCCTCGACACTTTTAGGCTTGTAACTTCACATTTTTCATACGAAGATTAGAACGCAAATTAAAATTTACTTTCGGTTCATATAAACTTTTGTTTTTTTCGGTGGACATTTTATTCTCACCCACAATCTAAATTCTCATCCTTGAACAAACACGCCTACATAATAAAGTTGCTACTGAAAACTTCTTGCTCAACAACTGAAGACGAGAACTAATGTATTCTAAATTAATAAGCTAGAGCCACGGCCTGGAGCCTAAGTTTGCTTAGTATACTGGTCGGTATGAATTGGCTAAGTGTTCTGATTTTCACCAGTTCGTTTATTATTGTGAATTTTACAAGCTCCTAAGTATTCTGATTGGCACAAGTTTACTCAGTATTCTGATTGGCACAAAGTCCCTGTGTAGTCTGAGGCTATAGTGGGTAAGATGCTCGACTGCAGTCTGAGCGATTGCGAGCTCGAGTCCGCCTGGCTCTAGGTCTCCCACTTCACTCTGAGGTAGAAAGGGTACCAGTTAAAGGGTACCAGTAAAGGGATACCAGTAAAAGGGTACCAGTTAAAGGGCATCAGTTAAAGGGTATCAGTAAAAGGGTACCAGTTAAAGTGTACCAGTAAAAGGGTACCAGTTAAAGGGTACCAGTTAAAGGGTATCAGTAAAAGGGTACCAGTAAAAGGGTACCAGTTAAAGGGTATCAGTAAAACGGTACCAGTTAAAGTGTACCAGTAAAAGGGTACCAGTAAAAGGGAACCAGTAAAAGGGTACCAGTAAAAGGGTACCAGTAAAAGGGCACCAGTTCACACTGGGGTAACGCCTGCGACAGACTAGCATCTGTGCAGGAGGTGCTGTTATCACCTCTTCCGCTATGGGCTACCAGAACCGGTTTACGGCTCAATGCCTGCGAAGTAGGCCCGTTTCAAAAAAATCACATTGAGAATTGTTAGGTTTTAATTGCCCACTTCACCCATTATTGGGTTTCAATTGCCTGGGGATCGAAGTGATGAGAGAGAAACCACGTGATTGATCGAATTAGGTAGCTAGATCTCACACTAACTTCGTTATCGAGCGTCGACGCTTGGCTGAGTAACTCTAAGTATTTGTTGCTGATTGGAATTGCCTGGTACTGAACTATACAGGGGATTCAGAAAATTATCTGGATATTTGAGGCAATTGTTCAGGTAGTGAGATATTTGGATTGTTGGAGAAGGAATTTATTGAGTAATAATAAGTGATCAGATCTCAACTTTCCAACAAACCCACCCCAACAGTGAACACACTTGAGACTTAATTGTCGCGGGTTTATTACGTTTACAAGAAATTGATTAATGCCAGCAGTGTTGTTTAAACTTTTGAAGTCTAAATAACGACGTTTTGTTACGTAATGCCTGCGCAAAACGCTATCATACTGGCTTAATCAACGGTTTATAATTGAGTACTATAACCCTGATATTAGATTGTCCAAAATTGAGTATCATAGCCCTGATAGCAGATTGCCTGATCGAAGCTTTATAATTGAGTACCATACACCTGAAAGTTTGCGTTGCACATCCAAGTTAAATTGCATAAAGGCAATTCATGGGTGAGCTTCTGAGCTTTCTGCAATGAATCGCAAACCTTATTGCTCTGTACTCAGTGGCATTAAAATGTCAGGAAATCAGGCGTCATGCTGCAGTTATCGAAATCAAGGATTGCGAAAACTCGCTCATATTCCCGGTGCTTACTTAGAATTGTGCAATCCTCTCCGCCTCGACTTTTCATCCTTTTTTACCGCGAGTTTTCACTCGAATATTTCGCTTGCATAATTAGAAGAGGACGCGTTGATGATAATGCAATAATAATTATCATCATGATAACATCAACAGCAGTGGTATGTCTATGACAAGTTTATAACTTCATAATGAAGCTCTCGCGGCCTCAATGCAATTTGATTACCGCGCGATAGAATTGAGCGTTGCAAAACGTAAATGCGTCACATAAATACATAATATATTGCTGCGTCATCAGTGACACCAGTTCCAATTTGGTTCCGTTACGACACTTAGGATTTTAATCGATGTTCATTACTCTGTGACGACTCCTCAGAACTGTAGTGAAACATCTCATGAGAACGTCACCAGTTTAGGTACTCGCTTGTCCAAAGCCACGCCAATGTTTAGGTATTGGCTTGTCCAAAGCCACGCCAATGTTTAGGTACTGGCTTGCTCAACGCCACGCCAATGTTTAGGTACTGGCTTGCTCAACGCCAAGCAAATGTTTAGGCACTGGCTTGTCAAAAGTTACCCCACTGCCAAAATTCTGGTTCATCCAACGCTTCAGTTACGTTTAAATTCCTGCTTGTCTAACCTTAAACTAGAGTTGAATTCATGGCTAACCCAACACTTTTCCAGAGGCTAAATTATGGTTTACCAAACGCTACTATAGAGGCTGAGTACTGGCTTACCACATGCTACTACAGAGGCTGAGTACTGGCTTACCCAATGCTACTCCAGAGGCTGAGTACTGGCTTACCCAATGCTACTCCAGAGGCCGAGTACTGGCTTACCCGATGCTACTCCAGAGGCTGAGTACTGGCTTAACCAATGCTACTCCAGAGGCTGAGTACTGGCTTTCTATACGGCCACGTCACAGTTTAAATACTGGCTTACCCAACATTGCTTCATAGGCTAAAGTATGGCTGACCAAACACTGAGTCACAGTCTGAGTACTGGCTTGCCCAATACTGTCTCAGAGGCTAAGGACTGGCTCACCAAAGCAGACCAGGCATCAAATAACCGATGAATTGTTAGCACAACGTTGGCACTTCCTCAGTGGACCAGAAGCCATCCAGCTGTGTTGGGTATTTGTCGTCGGGTGTCAGGAATTGGTTGTGCCGTCATTATGATGACGAAGCAATGCCGATTTTTGTGATTGGAAATCAGAGAACGATCATTTGTAATGATTAGTGGAATACAGCTACCCCTCGTACATGACGCTAGATCGGCTCCACTAAACAACCGTTCTGCAGTCGTCCCCACATGAAGTATTAATCGCTAGAGCAAGCATCAAAAAACACGAAAAAATTTTGTGCCTTAAAATGTTTGGTGAACGAATTATATGAAGAAAATAATCAGAGAAAGAAGAAGTCACTTGCTAGAACCGGTCTAGAGTTCTACGCGGGGGACAACTGGGCTGTGACCACGCAAATCTTCACATAGCTGGTGCATGCGAGACTGGAACACTGTCGGTTGATCGGCCAAGACTCACTTTGGTACAAGATGTAACCTTTGTGAGGTCAATCGTTCCGTAAGCAATGCGATTATTGTTTCATCGGTACCAACTGGGGAAGACTTTTGTGAATAAAGTTACGCTTCAGGCGTAAGAATGTTTCTGAAATGTTGGCATTCTGGAATGAACCTACACAGTAAAATAAAGTAGATATTAGCGATTGCATGTGTAGCTCTGCATGTGTACCACTGGAGCAGGTTTGTTTCGTACGGAGGTTTGATACATTTACACAAAAAAACTGTACATCTGGGCCGCTGATGAGTAATAGGAACGATTCCTAGAAAAGGCGTACTCAGTTTTAAAATACTCTATAGAACATCACGGAGAACTTCAGAGTAAAGATCTTGATGCTCCGTATAAGATAAAATAAAAATCGGTTCCGCGTGTAAGCTATCGAGTGGTGCTCGTAAGGACCAGACTAATCTCACGCACTCTGTATCGACGATCTCTGAATAAGTTGATGGAGATTACAGCCATGTCATTGGCTCATGCGAGCTGATGCTAAGCGTTTTTCCTTCAATATTTAGAGCTTTACGCAAATCCAGCTCTTAGGCCTCGGAATACACACTATTCCGAGTTGCAAAAGGCTCCTCCGAGTTAACTACATCCCCATATGGCTGGCCGCCCAAGTTCGACGATGGATTCTCGATGCATTCACATCATTTTGGGAACAGTTCTCGATCGAGCGACCGACGTTAGATGGTCTTTTAGAACAAAGTGCTGCGGAACGAAGTTTATCTACGCACAAAATAAAAGAAAACAATCAATTGGAGGCTTTCTGCAAGAACGAGAGACTAGAGTACTGGTCAGAATTTATTATGCTCGGTTCAAATGCGTGAAACATTTTATTAAAATTTCTAAAACCATTAAGCAGCTCAATATAACGTGTCAACGAGAAGGAAATTTATCACAAGATCTTCAGGTAATGCGATCTCAATTCGATGTCAGGAAATTTTTCTGGACGGAAGTCACGTCAGAAGTTTGTCATCGAATTGTAGTTGAAAAAATTCAATCTTCTAGAATCATGAACATTCGTTTCAAGACAAGATGTAAAATCAAAATGACTAGAGAAGCAGAGTATTTAAATTTTCCCTGTATTAGAAAATTACAATTTTTTTCATACATTTCCCTAACATTCTCGTACATTTCTCTCTAACACATTGTAATTGTTTTTTTTGTGGAACAAAAATGTTTGAGATCAAAAATGGTTGCGGAATTCAGCTCCTTCGAACATAAAAGTATAGATCTTTGCACACACAATATGTGGTATAATATTGAGTAATACAGGGATGGCCAAAAGTCACTGAGGGGTTGCAGTGTATCAACATTATGCCAATAATATTTTTTTCGGATGTTTCATAGATCATTACTTTGAAATTAATTATGGTGAATTACAGCGACGCAAAATGTACCGAAATTTTGAAATTTTTCTTTGAACGTCAGGGATCAATTATTCTAACACAAGGAGCATATCACAGGCCCTTTCAATGGAGAGATGTTCCAACTGCAAATACGATTTGCATCATGGCTCATCGTTTTGAAAAACAAGGAGCAGTGAGTGATCCTCCACAAGCTGTCAGAATCTTTGCCAGGGAAAGAGGGCAAGGGGGCTGACCAGAATCCTGGAACGTCGACTCTTAGACGTTCTGGACAACTTGGGATATCACGAACTTCGCTCCGAAGAGCTCTCCACACCCTCGACTTTTTCCTAATGTTGAGATTACGACAACATTCTCTCAAACCCCAAGGTTATAAATCTAGGCTCCAATATGCGCTCAGGATTCAGTAATTAGCGAGAAATAACCGAAATTTTACCCAGAAATTGATTAAATCTGATGAAGCTCTCGTCCTTCTCACTGGGTTCATCCAGAAACAAAGTTAGCGTTTTTCAAGCTGTGAGAATCCGAGAGCAGCACACCGAAGAGAGTGGCACCTCATACATAAAGTGCACGGTTTGATACACTTTTGAAGTAAATGTTACACTCCGATCGCGACCTTCCCGGATCGCATTTCGATGGCCAGCAATACGAGCTGCATTTCGTTCCTGGTTGCATTGACGACACGGAACCTGAAATGCTGAATCCCTCTCAGTCTTGGCCACAATTTTTTAGCATTCACAGAGACACGTCCTGCTCTCCATAAAGCCTGCTCGGATTTCATTTGATATTCCGATTTGAATGCAGACTGACCGAGCGCATCGAGGGCGCTCAGAAGCAAATTTTGCAATAGTGAATATTCATCTTTATGTTCAGTATCAAAGCTGCTGTGGAACAAGAAGGGGAGAATTTAATTGCTTGTACGCTCAGTAGCTCGGGGGAAAAGAAATATTCATGATTGATTCTGCAAAATGATATCATTGGTATACAATTTTCAGTTAAAAAATGAAATATTTGAACAGTCATGGATGGCTTCCCCAATAGACAGTCGTCGTTTGTGTTACGATAAAATCTCGATTTTGCCAGCCAAAAAGACAGCTATTACGTATTAGTTAAAATTTAGTTGAAGTACAGGTTCAATGGGCTTTGGTATCTCTAAATCGCAAAAACAAGGTTTCTCGCTTATGCACTATAAGCATGAATAATTTTATACAGCGACCAGCGACGCGGTTTTCACCGAACATTCAACAGTCAGCCCGAAAAGCTTCAAAGAAGTGCTCAAAAATTGCTCGCGACTAATACGCCCTTCTATTTGCCTTTGATGTTGCGCTGCTGAATCTATGTATGAAGGTGAATTCATTTTGGAAGAAAGCCTGATGTAGTTCTTTCATATCGACGTTTTTCTAGGAATGAAACAGCTCACGATAGTATTACCATTGCGTAAAGTTTCGAGGGACACATTCTGCTAATAAATACGTTATCAGAAGCTAGTATATTCCAAAATCTTCTTAAGTATTGAATTGACGTAAACTTCGCTGCACAATAACTGAATCAAAATTCAATCTGATGGTAGTGCCGCCCCCACGGATGTTAATCGAATTCTATGTCAATCATGACTCTCTATAGTGGAACCAACTCCTCCGTTGGATATTTAATTTTGAAAACGAATTTACAAGAAATATGAAGTATATTGGATAAATGTAAAAAGCAAAGTTTAAACTCTTCTAAGCTCAAGGCTTTCTGGTGTTTAAAATCGATGTTTTTGCTTTAAAATTCGACGAAAATCGAATTCCTCATTTCAAATTCATTCAAGAAATTTCGCTTTCCTTCCGCCATCAACATGAATTTCACGATAGTTAGAATCAATTTGTTGGAAAAAATGATGTTTAATCTGACAGTAGCCAGGAGTTTAATCTGTCGGTAGCCGTCAAGATTTTAATTAGTCAGTAGCCGTCAAGATTTTAATCTGTGGGTAGCCAAGAGGCTAATCTGTCAATAGCCGATAAGATTTTAATCTGTCAGTAGCCGTTAAGATTTTAATCTGTCAGTAGCCGTTAAGATTTTAATCTGTCAGTAGCTAAGAGGTTATCTGTCAGTAGCCGTCAAGATTTTACTATCGAAGTGTCTGAAAATTGGGACGAGATTCAGCAGGAGATGTGCATGTTTTCGGATAGAACCTCTCTCCCTGATAAGAAATGTCTCTCGGGCGGAGCGCCGGCCATGAAATAGCAGGAATGTTGAAGGCTTGCGTTGAGGAAGGATTTGTGTGCGTGATACAACTGGACGCTAAATCTTACCAGTCAGGAAAGTTGAAAGGAGCCAATAATAGTGGTAGCAAAATATAAGCGTTGTTGGATGCCAACTCATTTGAGTATGTCGGATAATTGTCCTTAGCCTCGCAGCAAAACGTGATCGGTTTTAAGGAAGTTTGTCTTCATATAAATATGAGATTTTTTGACCCCTAAAGGTTTGGTTAGAGTGATGGACAAACGACTATTTTTATCCCTATATTCATCGACTTAGAGTTAAGGCATGACCGTCAAAAAAATGGAATAATGATACTTAATATGCAGAGAGATTTATAGCGCAGAACAGACATAGTTCCAACTACATCAGAATTTGTGAATTTTGTATAAGAAAAATATATTACTTTAGTTGTTGGACACGTGTTTACAATATTTACATTGTGATATGGTTGTGCCGACAGTTTTACCCCACAGCAATCACAAGTGGTGTCGAATGTTAACACTTTAAAATTAGCTGCAAAGGGTAAAACACAATTAAAGGTCTAGAACCAACGTTAAATCTAACGATTTTTTGCGAATTCAGACACACGTACGGTAGTTAATGGCACTTAAAACTACATACACAGCTCACCTCTCAACTACTTAAGGCCATTCTTACCTGCCTAGTGCAATATCCAGCGACCAGCTAACAGACACTGCAAAGTTTCTTCAGTAATTCATCTAATCAGAGAGAAGTCAGCGCGATACCAAGTCCAAAACAAACACTTCAGTGACTAAGTTGGCTCGAAGAAATAATGATCAATTAAATAAAATTTTCCCAACAGGGATCCACGCTTTCAAAAAAAATTAGTCTCCTAAAGGCTTTGCAATTCCAAGGCCGATGGTTAAAACGAGTAATGACGCACTCACAATATACCACCAATTTAAATTATGAACAGAATTATAATACGCTTTTTAAATGTACTAGAATTCAGGCGCATGGAGCTATAAAAAAACTACTAGTTAACTATTCCGTATACAGTGCAGCATTCCACCAGAAATCTAGTTTATAAAATCGTGTATTGCGACGACGGAGGCTTCGTAGGGACTTAAATCAGTTGAAATACCACGTTCATTTTGTCCTCTATTACCTGTATTTTTAATGATTATTCCGCTTTGAAATTATGTGTGAGAAAAATATTTTACATTTAGTCATGAATTTTTTTTCGAATATGAAAATTATTTTAAATTCAAGAGCAGCTACTGCACTGCACGCAACGGACCTATCGCTCATCAACGATCAGCTTTAAATTTCCCGAAGTCCTCTCTGAAATGCATATGAAATCACTGTCCTCATTTGTGAGGATTTATCTCTGTACCCTCGCCTCTTCCCGACAAATTCACAGTACCTCCTTCATTCCTTGTACCAGAGTCTATTCTCTATGACCAATTAATTCTTTTAGGCTTAGGAACCTCAAGTCCAGGATAATGCTGGGAATGCAGCCCCCAATCTCTGTTCGAAGGTCTGATCGTACTCGGATCCCATGAATATTCCAGCGAATATCGGCGCTGTCCCTTGAGCCAGACACGCGATCAACTTTTGTTCTCGCCGACGCGTCGTCTATTATACAGCAAACCCTGTAGACAGGGTTCCAGCTGGGGTGTCGTCTATTATACAATACAGCCCTGTAGACAGGGTTCCAGCTGGGGTGTCGTCTATTATACAGCACAGCCCTGTGGACAGGGTTCCAAGCTGGGGTGTTGTCTATCATACAGCACAGCCCTGTAGACAGGGTTCCAGCTGGGGTGTCGTCTATTATACAGCACAACCCTGTAGACAGGGTTCCAGCTGGGGTGTCGTCTATTATACAGCAAACCTTGTAGACAGGGTTCCAACTGGGCAGAAAAAGTGAAATAGATCTTAGTAATAACGCTGGGTGCCCACGTTTAAAGGCTTGAGCCAACGGTTTCCAGGATTTACGTCCTCTGAATTCCTTCGCAGCATTGGTAATGCGAGAAAATATTTTCCGCAATCAAAAGTGAGAGGAGGAACTAAAATTTAAAAACGGCTCGCAACTTCGCACGTTACGAGAGAAAAAGGAAAACTCGCCTCGTTAGACACAATCATTCTGACGAATAAATGAGCACGAAACAGTGCTTAATTTCAGAGGTAAATTGCAGCTCAGTTGGGGAACGCATTCGAGATGCGTTCGATTCTGGAGCGGTGCAAGTTTATTTTAATGCGTACGCCGGCCTAAAGAAAAATATTTCAGCATAACCCTAATTGAAAGCAGGGTACAAATTGAATGACAAATACGCCACTCATGATGGTAAACTTCGCTGGACTGCATTCATTAATTGATTAACCATGCTGGTATGTATATTGACTCCGCTATTGACCTGTAAGAAATAAAATTATGCTCGCACGATGAGAGAATGATCGCGCACAGTGGATCATACGAGAGGAAATAGCATTAGAGAGTCTGTGTAATGATATTTCGACACTGACAAATTTGAGAATAGTTTTGATGAAACCGAATTAGAAAGACTGGGAATGAATGGGTGGAGAAAGTGACAAAAAACTTTGTTCTATATTGGAAATGATGAATTAAATCTTTAACATATGATCAACATGCTGTAAGGAAGAAAATTAAGTTCAAAGAATGGCAAATGAAGCAAAGTTGGTTTTTAATTCCTCTCCATCATGTGTCAACGCAGCGGCTGACATTTTCGTTACAGAAATGGGGATGACGTCACCACTCCAAGGTGGGTTTGAAAGGAGGGACGTTTTACGTGGACCGAAAAATAGTTTTCACCAGATCAGTCTCTGTTCAGAAATTAAAAATTGAACTAGAGAATCTAAAAATTGCCCGTGCGAGTAATACCGAAGCATGAATGACTTTGTGTCGCTTCATTTGATGATTGGAGCTGACGAAATTTCCGTTCCCTTTTACCTCATGCTCACAATTCCAATTATGTGACCGACTTTGGGTCAAAATTGGTGGGTAGCCACGGATTTTCTGAATTCATTCCCCACGCCGTTTTCAACATGTTTTCAACGCATCGTGCAGCAGCAAAAACCTCCAACGAGGGATTTGTTACAGTTTATATTTTCTCCGTCAGTTTAAATGAAGGGCGGGGCCGTATAGCCATGATTTCGGCTGGTTGGCCGGGGGCCGATAAATTCTGTGAAATTGACGGGCCCCAATCCTCGGCAAGGGGCTGTTTACGAGGCATTTAAATGATTTAAAGAGCTGCGAAACCCGGCCCCGTCTTGGAGCAGTTGTCTGCCGTGATCGAAGGTGCTTGTTCCGACTGATCACTGCTATTACTTGCTTGCAGGAAGGTAATATGGATTGAAGAAACATATATACAGGAAGTTTTCGTTACACGGTAATTCTATATCCTTCTTAATGTGACTATTTTTATCCATTTTCATGTCTGTAAATCTAGGACAGTCTGTAGGGGTGCCTTCAAAAGCGCTCTGGAATGACGCGTACCCTCAATTTAAATGCACTTATCTGATACCGTAGGATCAGCTGCGGATAATCGTAGTGAAAATTGGGATTTCGAAATTGAAAAATATAAAAAATTGAAGTATGAGACTAGAGGATCTTTTTCGGTGCACGTGCAAATAGGAGGTTCTGACTGGTAATCGTAGAAAAAAGTTTCAAAAGTTTGCCTATGGATACATAATACCATTGGGGTGTCTATTAAATCGTACGCACGATACCAAAATTTCTTCATATTGAGACCGTAACTTTGAAACGGCAACGGCAATAAACCTATTTCTGTGGTGAGTTATTCATTTTCTAACTTATGGGCGTTGAAATTCTTTATCTGAACCATTTGTTATTCTCTGACCATGAGTGAAAACTCTACGGCCTCTCCGCGCCTCACTGCGTGACAACGACGATGTCGGAGAAGGGAGTGGAGAGGGAAGGGGAGGGGTTGGAGAGGTGGAGGGGGAAGGGGAGGG
>VOMN01016151.1:0-16707 GCA_014899125.1 Orchestia grillus | reverse complement strand
TTTGAAATGGGTTTCCTTTTTTTCTGGGACACCCTGTATTGGGGGTTTGCTTAATAGATGTATTAGGGGTTTGCTTAATAGATGTATTAGGGGTTTGCTTAATAGATGAATTGGGGGTTTCCCTAATAGATGTATTGGGGGTTTGCTTAATAGATGTATTGGGGGTTTGCTTAATAGATGTATTGAAGGTTTGCCTAATAAATGTATTGGGGGTTTGCTTAATGTTGGTGTGATGGTATCAGTTTTGCATGGAAACAGTATCCAGGGTAACAGTACCTTTGGAATGAAACAGCATTTAGGGTAACCGTATCTTTGGAAATAAACGGTGTCCTGGGTAACAGTATCTTTGGGAAGAAACCGTGTCCAGAGTAACAGTATCTTTGGGAAGAAACAGTATTCAGGGTAATGGTATCTTTGGAAAGAAACAGTATCCAGGGCGGTCTCGTAGCTCAAAGTATTCTTTTAGTACTCTTGCCCCTGTCTAATTTTCACTGGTCACCCAGTATACGCTCCCCAAGTTGTCTAAAATGTCATTAGGATTAATTTCTCTTCGCATGTATTTGAGCCTTTGTAATAAGCCTCCTAAACGTGTCTTAAGTGTCTATACATGCGTCAACAGCCTCTTTTGGTGTTGGCTGCATTTTATAACAGCGAAACGGCATTTATAGTTGCAGTTTGATGTAATTAAAACTTTCAGCCGGATTCCGCACTTTATTTCAGCATCTCTCCGCTCGAGGTGCGCCGTCAGCCTCACCTGAGCAGGTCTGGGCCGCTGGAGGCACTCTCCGATGTGCCTTAATTGCTCTCTCTCTCTTCCTCTTTCTCTCTCTTCCTCTTTCTTTCTCTTTCTCTCTCTCTTTCTCCTTCTTTCTCTCTCTTTTTGAAAGTTAGAGTTAGAAACAACAGGAGAAATTAGAATACTCGCAAGTATATAATTTGGTAGCTCTGAATTTTTTGCTCTATTTGAAAATAGTATGGCAATTCTTTAGCTATTATGGCATGTTAGTCAAGACAAGGTTTTCGCTTTAAAATTCAACTGACTATTAATGTACCTTTGCACCGACAATACAGCTCTGTATCGTAGCTCCACTCGAATTTTTATTTGAACGTTGTTTATCGTGACTGCTTCTATCAGCAAGTCACGCTTCTGAGACTGATCTACTCCTGCTTCATGATAAAACTCCAATTTCCCTGTTTGGACAAATATCCCATTAAAGGATGAGTCAATCAAAGACAATAATTTTATCTAATCTAGTGAATGCATCTAAAAACTGACTGTAGCAAATACTTTTCCATGATGCTTTCAGGCAGTGCCGAGGTAGTCTGAGACTCTCCAGACTATAGGACGTATATTTTTTCACTTTCATAAATCCCACAAAGGAAATAAGGTTCTATTTAAATTTTGATTAAAGTGAACTTAATGAAAGCCCACATAGCATATATTGAGTCGGTATAGGAAGTGGATACAGTGACTCTCATGGAAAAAATGAATTCCCTTGCTAAACAGTTTCGCAATATTATACCTATGATACCGAGTTCTCAAAATGCATTTTCTACCTCCAAGGATACAGTGAATGCATTAACAGTGATGAAGTTTACGTAGGTGAGGCCGTAAAATGTTAGGCGATTATCGCAGCAGATTTCCTTCCAATTTCCTTCCGAAAACTTATTCCATAGTAAAGCAGAGACAAAATCACAGTGTGCTGGCCCGGACTTTGTCGCAAAGCTCCGCCAGTTGCGGCCTCGGGGCCAATCAGGAAAACTGAGCAAGTGGTCAGAGTGAAGCAAAGTTACAGTGTGAGTATTTTTAAGAAGAATCGTAAAAGTGAAGAGACATATATTTCTTGGTCCTTCGAAAACACTGATGTGTTTGCTCGGCAGATTTTGAGGCGTCTTATCGCACGTTGCCCTCATCTTGTGTCGGCCTGTCTTGAGTCGTGAATGAGGGCATAACGTGTACGTACCTTATGACTTTTCGTGCTCGTTGAGAGGCTTTAGCCTTGGGTTGGCGATAAAAAAAGGAATGATGGATCATTTTTACCATCCAAAACATATTTTTCTCATTTGTAACCTTCCGCTTTCGGTATAACCCATAACAAACCAACCATCAACATTTTCGCTCACTTCATTCATAGCAGGTTATTTGCTCGTGAGGCTCATTTTCTGTTAATGGATCGGAGTTCTACAGTGTCTACTTCATGTGTTAGTGTATCTTCTCTAGTTTCGGGTTTGATCAGGTGAACGTTAACAACGCCCCCCGCTTTGCGTTATCGTTCGTATCAATGAATTAAAACAAGGGAGAAAAGAGATCCAATAACTATAATGATAGACCGATACTGCAACATCACACAAGATTTTAGAGAACTAGATGAAATTAGCTGCCCAAAAGAAAAATGCACTAACTGCCAAATTTTGGAATCTCGCTCTGAGCTTGATCTAGTTAAGCAGATTCACATACTCCAACTGTTGTAAAAGCCGTTGGGACGAGGCCCGTTGATGCGAGTGTCAGCTTTATTTTCAAAACTGGGTTATGAGTCCAATCTGATCATTACAACGAAAATCGATAAAACGAAATTTTCATATTGTTTTTTAGCACTTATTCGTATTATTACCTGTCCCAAATTTTTACAGTAGAATAATAATCTTTTTATTAATTCATATTCGCAGACAACTATGATGAGCATGTAGGCGCATAGAAAAGCTGGCTGGTGCCGCTGGTGGCCCCCTCGCGCAGACGCCAACTCGGGCAGCCACGGCAGTCTCGGGCTCTTCCTCGAGGCTCAGGAACGTTCATAAAGTTACGCTTGCTCTTAGTTTTTTCCGAAACTATTTTCTCGCAAAGTGAGACTTTTACGCCTCCCGATGGAACAACTCTTCGGAAAACGCTTGTGTTTCGCACATTTTTGGCCAAGGAACAGCTCAGGACCTGGCTCAAGAGCGCAGGCCGAGAGCCGCTGCTGCTCGAGAGGGGAAGTTTCGCTAAAGACTTAGCTACATTTTTTTAAAATTCAGCTATTTATATACTGTGATGTTCATGAAAAATTGAGCCCGGAATGAAAATTGAAAATTTGCTGCTGTTTTATTCTGTTTCGACCGTTTTCTTCGTTGAAAGCTTTCAACAAATGCTGTACGCTTTGGTACCACATCTTCGTAAATATTTACTCTGTAATTACTTTAATAAAGGCTTTCAGAAATATACTTGCCCAGGAGATTCAAACAATAAAATGTACTGAGGTGCTGGACGTCGATGTGATATTCCAGTGGTTTCGCGAGAACAAAATGATCATTGCAGATTGTTACTATCGTTTATGGAAAATTTCAATATCGAACAAGAAAATGTAGGTAATATTGAATATCTCAATCTACCATCACCCATGCCAACTTAATTATCCCGTGTCCCTTTGCACCTCAACCGTAAACTTTCGGTTCACTGCTTGCACTTCTGTGGGTGTCTAAAGTTTGTCCCAAGCACCGAGTTTTACTCACTAATATGAGAAACATACTTGCTTGACGGATACGCTGGCGTTCGCTAACTGAAGCTGGAACTACAGGCAAGGCCTACGAGTATGTAAATAGAACTAAATTTCAAATACTACCCAGGCTTCGTGTTTGCAGAATGTGATGGGTTGTCCAAAATATTTTCTTAAAAAATTCCCGAGCATATTGTCAAACCTTGCTGAGTTATCAACAATGTTGTGTACTTCATTTGAACTTTGTTCCTCGAACGGACTTCCAAACAGAATAAAGAAGAAACAATCATCGTATTCTGTGGAATTAACGTTGTGTATTTTTTCGACTTGGCTCACATGGACTCGGAAGTTTGCTGAATTACATATTTTCCCTTATTATTTAGTTGAATGTTGCACATCCTGGGTTCTCACAAACTCGAGGAGTAGTTATCTCAAATAGGAACGCGTCACGCGAAACAAATATTAAATTTTCAAGAACTTTTCGGAGATTCGATGAATTTTTGTCCATGCATGTGTCATTTATTAATATTTTAGCCTGAATAAATCAAAATACGAGATAACTGTTCAAATACGTAAAGCATTGCACACTGCTCCAAATTAAAACATTAAATACCAGGTGACGTTCATAGTGAAATTCAAATTGAGAAATATTATACCATTATCACTTTGAATGACTAACACTCAGAGCTCATTACTGTATCTTAGAAATGAAATAGAGCGCTACGCAGCGCAGTCATTCGAAAAGGTTTGATTCCGGGCTGGGATGACGCCCAGTTCTGACGGGTGAAGCTCTCACGAATAGTAGAGAACCAGTGGGATGACGTCACTTGCCTTTGTGAAGAAAGTGTGTTGCTTACCGTAAATGGTAAATCCTTTTCATTTATTTCTTTTTCCACGTTAGCTCTCTTTCTCTCTCTCTCTCTGTGTCTCTGATGAGGACTAATGGTTGACTGCGAAAAACGTTTTCACTTGATTTTTCTTTCTTTCTTTCTTGAAGTTGTCGTACACTAGATTTCGTTTGGCGTGTGAGAAGAAGGTTTAACGTAAGTAAATGGAGACGAACCCCCGTATACCAGCACAGTTTAGCACCTACTGAAGGGGCCCTGTTGGCCATAAGATTACTAAGTGATTGGTGCAATAACTAAATTGAAAAAAAAACTTGTTTTAGTCATTTTATTCGTCTCGTCAACGTACTATTCTGAAATTTTCTCCCATCTAATCCAGGATTTCAATGAATACTCATTCCGAAATTAGCGACTTTTTAGAATCAATCAATTATTTTATACTGAATTTTATACAGTATAAATTTCCAGCAATGGCCAGAAAAACTGGGCTCTCCAGCTTAGAAAGTACCACGGGTTCTATCTAGTTTTCTCGTTGCTGTTCAAGTAAACCAGTATTGAGAGCAAATATTCGAACGAAAAACCGAAATGATTTTTCACATGTATGCTGCAGATGCTGCTGTACAATTGATAAAATAATGTCTCCCATTCACATGATGGTGTTCTTTTCACCATTGACATAAGAACACCTACTTTAGCTTACCTTAAAGAAGTCTATCGTGAACCAAAAATAAAATGGAATCCACAAAGTCGTCCTCGCCGAAGAGTCCGTAATACACATAACTTCCGCATAGTGAATACCTACGCAAACAAATGGCATACGCAAGTACCTCGAACGCTATTTCCTTTTACTCTCCTTTTTGCATTCCATTATTCGACTCGTCGAAAAGATGCCTGCCACTTCCAAAGTTCAGGCCCTTCGTAATGCCGAAGTTAGCCGAACTGTGCGCATCTCCTCATCATGCAGTACAAAGCCTTCTTCAGCTCTAATGGCCCTTCCACGCAGATTTTTGAATAGAGCCACAAAAGCCACCCCGATTCGGCCTGCAAGGAGGAGACTGAAGAAAGATACCTCACTCAAGCCAGCAAAACTGAGGAGGCGAAAAAGAAAATACGAGGAAAATGCCTGTAGGGCGAAAGCAACTCAAATGGACGAGGAATTAAACCGTCGTATGCCTGCTAGGTTTAAAATTAGATTTTCAGACTGTCATTTCTTGGAGTTGTGAGTAGAAAAACCTGGCTACAGTGAGAATGAATCAAGGTTACACATGCCTGAAATTGGACGGTCAAGTTTGATAAATCGGAACCAAGAAATGGGGAAAGTCGTGACGTTCTCCATCCCTTGTTTCCGCGCTCTTGGAACGGTACTCCAAAAATAAGACAATCAGATCCTTCACATTGGCCTACTACTGTATTTCAGTATAAAATTCCTCAGTGGTGTGGCATTTTCACTTTCACTTAAATCTCTTATTTCTACTATAACTTACGGCTGTCATTCGTTGTTCTTTGTATGCAAAAGAGAACATGTCACCGAGCCTTTTTATTTTTTATAAGAAAGGCGAAAACAATAACTAAATCGCTTAACTCAAGTTCTTGCGTACAACAAATCGATATAAGTCACCTACCTATCCCCCTACATGATTATCATACTTTCCTAGAAAAGAAGAAAATAAGGAAAGAACAGAATTAAAGTTATATCTTTTCGTAAAGGGAATTTTGATTCAGTAAAATCGATCAGAACTTCAACTCGGCACCGAGCTCTGCTGAGACGAACACCAGCGCTGCATTCCGTATCCTGCCATTTGGGCCGCGCGTCCACGGTGCTCTGAGGCCTGGCGGACTGCAACTGCCCTGCATTCTCGAGTGCAGAAAAACTTGAACTTTGGGTCGCTGCCCCTGGAGGCGGTTGACCCCTTCTCATCAGCGACAGGACCCTACTCCACGACTTCTATTGCTCGCAACGGAACAAGAGCCTCCCGAAGGGGGGAGGAGGTTTAGGGAGAAGGACGAAGAGACGGAAAGGGGAATGTCTGGTCCGTAAAAATTAAATTATCTGTTTTGCTAATGAACATTTATTTACCTTTGTTGACTTCATACCGAATAAAATTTTTCCGTAATCGTAAAACAGTAATTGAGACATTACATAACTTTGATTTGCAGCTTAGCAAGCATAGATTTTTACAGTTCCTTAAAAAAGGGTTTTCTATAATTAGCAGTTTGCAGTCAAACGTGATTTTAACGCTGAAATCAACTCCACAGTTTTAAATTCCCAAAATATTGCACGCTTTAAGACACTAATTAGCAAATTTTCAAACTCCATGGCGAGAGTCACAATTATTCTAATGTCAGGATCAAAATTCATTCAAACAAGCGTATATTCTTCAAAAAAACTCCCTCTTCCTCCTGAAGGTAAGCGAAAAGAGTAAACCATTAACTTTTGAGAGCTGTTCTTCCCTTTGTCCAGTTGTGAGAATGAACGCAAAAATAACGCAACGGAAATATTCCTCATCAGTGTTGTTAATTCTGTAACAACTTCTGAAATACCGAAATGCAGGCCTAAGACTTCGAACTGGCATCATTTAGCTCTCAACTTAGTCTTCACACATATTCGACCGCTGAAATAGGTGCAAGAAAACCTCAAATGTCCTCACTGCACTTGTTCCCAGACGAGAAAACAGCCCACATGAATACTGACTCTCTTCCCTGAGAGAGAGAAGAGCCATCCTGCTCCAATATGGGCCCAGCAACCAAGTCAAAATGGACAGACGTCCGGGGCCAGTAGTGGCTGGAGGACTTTATCAAAGAATGCACTGAAATTCAGCCCCTGCTGAGTTACAGGGGAGCAGAGAGTCTTGTATGAACGTATTGCGCTCCAAAAGTTGCTGTTAGTCAACGCATCGCTTTTTCCTGGAGCACCGACAGGTAAGTCTTGCTATTCGTTGTTACTTCTGGAACAACAAAAACCGTTGGAGAATTTGAGCCATTTGATGAAATTCAAGGTCAGGCAATAACTCGAGCTGGCTTTTCATTCCTGGAATTGGCTTTTGCCACCACGAATGTCTTGTGATGAAGCTGCGTAATTCTGTCAATGTTGTAATTCACACCTGACTTCACGGTGAAGAATTGCTTTTCAAGACGGATGCAAGTTTTGTCGGTTGAATTTCAAGATCGAATTTTATCTAGTATGTTCCCTTTCTTGAGAAACTGTTTATCGATATAAAGGGCTGTAATATTAGCGTAGAGTTTTATAATTTTTATCCTCAAATTAATCACGACCAATCAACATAACAGAAGTTGCTGATATTTGAAGATGTGTTACCATTCACGGAGAGCTTCTGCAAGAATTATTTTGCAATTTCCATCGGACACACAATGCACTTCTTGTTTCATGCTCTGCCTGGAAATAATTTTGTGACGTTCTTTTTGTTCTCGTGATAACGCATTCCCGCAATGAAATCTATCTTTCTGCTCGGACGATTTTCATAAGTATGACTATCGTTCTCAATGTTCCCGATTTTAAAGGTATAATTTCATATCTTAGTTCATTAAAAATCATTACTGAATAAATTTTAGCTATAAGCTATCTCAGCATGTAAACTATGAAACAAAAGGCAATGAATCGCGATGAGTTGTGCAGTCGGCAATTTTTTTAATTTATTTAATGCCTACGAAGCTTATTAACTTTCCTGAATAAATGTCTATAAATCACTCAGTATTGTGAGTACAATAGCGGCAGTCGGGTGAGTGCTTCTCTAGCTGACATCTCCTTCATTCAGGGCATGCCTCCACTCCACACTGCTGCTGTGCGCTTATTGCCTCACCAAAACAAAAGAGTCAAGACCGCAAAACAATCACTTCAATGTAAATATAACTCAGTTTGCTCTTCATGTGCTAATATGGGTTCAATTTTACTCGTTTCATATTAGGAGGGATTACGCCACTCACTCTGCACCACTAACACTGCACCCCTTACACAACACCACTAACACTGCACCACTAACACTACACCACTAATTTTACTCCATTAAAGTTGTAACTATGTAGATGAATTCGAGTGGAGGTTCTACTCGTTAATTAAGAATCAAGCAATCTTGAGTGCAAGCAATGAGCAAACGAGGTGTTATCTTTTCACGTGCAATTGTGAAATAAATAATGTTCGCTTTCCGTGTAGCGTCTGCTGCTCAGCCCATGAGATCTCGCATCAAATGAGGAATGAAATTTATTCTGAAATAATTCAATTTTGGAGGCTTGCCTTCCATCACTTTTGCTGAAAACTTTCACCAGTGTTGTAGATAAATTTCTTCTACCGACTTAAGCGAAGGTCTTCACCGAATTTGAGAAATTTGGTGCTCATGTAATCTTCTTGCTTATACAAAGACTGCTTTCTGAAGAGAAATTGTTAGGTTGGAATATGCAGCGGGGTCTTGAAGAGCATCGTTCCTCATGTTATTGACAAGACTGTAACGGGCAAATTCATTTAGTTTTCATTCGCTAAAATTTCACAAAAAATATTGGCGCCGCCGCGGCTTCCTCAGTGCATTTATCCCAAACGTCACTTGCGCCCCTTGAATGGAGCCATCCAATATTCAACAATTTATGACCCCATTGTGAAATCTGGCCTTCGGAGCTTCAATTTATGATCGTCTCTTCATAGTTGCCCTTCCGTGTGATATTTTTTGGATATTTTGAACAAGTTTTTAACCTTAGTTTAGTGACGTAATTAGTTCAGCGCCTGATCAGAAATTTACATTGTTTTTTTCCATAAATTTTGTCTGTTACCTACCTGTTCATTGTATGTTTTTACACTAAGTGAAGCTGGAATAGACAAAATCCAAGATTGAAAGGCTAGACGTGAGCTGAATTTTACTTTAAACTCCTTATAACAATTTATTTAACTTCAACACGAACATACACGAAATTTTCGAATAAAAACACACATTTCGTTTCTCCTATCACTCGATTCTCAACGTGATCTCCTCACTACACCCAACCTCAAAAGTAGAATTTTCGGAATTTTGGGAATTTGATTCTAAATAACTTGTATGATCACGGAGTTCTGGCTCACTAGAAAATATGTCTGGAAACACGTATCGATTGTTCCGAAGTATCTTCGACTTTCCTCATGCGAAACTTGCCGTGTCTTTCCCACAGGTCAGAACCGTCGCGTTCACGACTTAGAAGGATTTTCTGACCTTAGAAAATCTCAATGATTTCTCGCCTGTAAGACAGGAATTTCAGGCCTCCTTGAGATATGTGAGCTTTCCAAAAGTCCGGCGAGCTGAGGAGCAGCGCGAGTACCCATACTTCCATGTCCATCGTTCGTTGTCTCTCCTTATCTATCTTTTCGCCTTTGTTTCTTCATTTTTCTACTTACGTTCTCCTGAGCCTTATATTCTCTCCCTACTTCAATTCACTGATTTGATTTCAAATTACGTTTTCATACATTTTCTATCTCAAAGCATTCAAATCTCAAAATGTAAGAGGATTATATTTTTTTAAAGTATAAAGACTTGCTTTCTAAATAAAACGAACTTTTCCTGGAAAATGTTACCAAGTCCTCAATTTAATTGAAGAAGTTGTTTCAGGGTATAAAACGACTCATTATGTAATGCGGAGTACAATTTTGAGAAATAATGTGCAAAGTATCTGGCTTGGCGGTCTTGGGACGTGGTAAGAAAAACATGGGAGCCGTGGTTGTGAAACCTGATGTGAGATGTTTTTAGAGGTTGTATTGAGATTTGGTGTGTGTCGTGAGGGAATGGTGGTACTAAGATATAGGAATGCAAGACTGTGTTCACACGAACATAATTAAGAGTGTTTAATTTTTTATTCTTAAGGTGAATGGCTTCACACGATAACCAAATCCTGCACTCGGGCAATTTGATGCTCCAGACTCTCATTAACGTTTCACTGCAACTACTGTTTAAGCAGAAGTGGGTACGCTGTCCATTAAATTTAGCTATATACTGTACACCGCCATTTCTCCGTATTTCAAGATTTTCAGGAGAGGAACCATTTCAGGAGGTATATCATCTTTAGAGAGAGGTTTTCATCCGTTTCGCTTCGGAAGTCTGGCTCCTGTAGAGGCAAGGTGAAGAATCGGTCTTTGATGACGTTTTGAGGTAGTGATTTTACAAAGCATTTAGACTTAAGCTTCACTGCGAGTCATGCCAGCTGTGCCACACATGAGTAATTGATGAAACCCCATCAAAAGTCACAGGCATTTAACTTAAAATGAATTTTACTACCCATTACATTTCTTCGGATCTGTACAGCATTTCAGCAACCTTTAAGGAGGGTAATCGACTCAAGAGTTAAGAAGCTCAAGAGTTATGCATGGTGCGAGGGCTATTGAAAGGCATTTTTAGTATATTAAGTAAATTTATGGCCTTCAATTGGATACTCTATCCATCCAGGGCTTATAAACTATTTTTAGAACATCAATGTATCCAGCAGCATGAATGCAAAGACCCTGGGGAAAAATGTAATGTGGCATGGCATGGCCTTCACTACTTACAACTCCTAAGACCATCATAGTCGCAGTTAAAGCAACTATTGCTAAATGTCTGTTAATCCACTTCATGGGCTAACTTCTCAATTTAAATATTGTAGCTCAACTGAACTAAAAAATAACATCATAAATTATTCGAGTGCTTAATGAACTGCTAACGACGTGTTCTCACACACAGCCCTCGCTCGTTGCATTTTGCTCCGCGCACGGTACAAGAAATCTCGATTGAAGTTAAGCAAACATTAACCTTCGCTAGTGATCCTAATCAAAAATTTAACATCATATCATAAAAGCAATTACATTTTAACGGTGCGGTAAGCGAGCGTTGCGAAGATGACTTCGAAGTAAATTGTGTCGAGAATAGCACAGCAAAAGCTAGAAGTAATTTAAGAACGTGCATTATCGATGCAGAAAAAAAACATACTTTTTCTAGCGGTCGTTTGTCGGAGTAAACGTCGACTGTGTTCTAATTCAATCATAGCACCAGAAATTTTTCATTTATTCGTTAGTGAGTGGAATGATATTTTTACTCTTGATGATAGCGATAAAGACTGTTCAAGAATTTATCATCATTGCATGAGGCATTTTCATTTTAGTCAAGTCCTAGTTAATTCATAACAAGGTCACTTTACTTTCTGTCGGACGCTCGCTTATTGACGTTGTTTTGGACCTACAGGTCCTGAGATTAAAATAACAAAAGCGTCCAAAAAGTGAATTTATATAAAATCACCGGAGACCTTGCGGTGTCTAGAGTGTTTATTCCGGTGCTGAATTAGTTCTGTTGAATGCTTTACTCGAACTTTTAATAGCAAAAAGTGAAGATTTGATTTTGGAGGCTCAAGTTCAAGTCGACTTAGAAACTCATCAAGCTAATCGAGAACCCTCATTTATTGAGCTCTTCTGATTTGGAAGATCTTACGTATGCTTGAAGCAATCAGCCCTCGTGTAGAGAATACTATATACAGGCAGATATGCAACACGCATTTGTGGTACCCGTTTGCTGCTCCTTTCGCGTAAACAAATTGACTGTTACACGCCTCGACGTAATTCAGGCTAGGTCTTATGGTGAACCGAAACGCTCTCCAGGATGGTTACAAGTGTAACTGCAATTGTAGAGTTATCTGCGACCCGACACGAGTACGTTCCTCTGTGTTTCATTACGTAAATGCTTTAGAACCACACGAGAGTATGCTCACCTCATACAATTAGGCCTGCAGTCTACCGTGGCTCTATATTCAACATATGTAAAGTCGAATATAGAGTTTGTGACAACATCGCAGCCAGAGACTGTTGTTCCATGTTATTCCATGCGTGTATTGTCTTCATGTCGTGGTCCCCGCGGCAATGTGAATTGAAGCAGGTGATGTTCCGATAATCGTTATCCGATTTTAATTTTGTCGAACATTATAGTATCTTATTTCCATCGCGCAGCCAAAATTTACAAATTTAAACATCACCAGCCCATAAACTTTCGATAATTATTTCCTCATAAAAAGTATATCTCGTTGTCTAGCAAAGCAAGGAATCAAATATTATTAGTACATCTCAATTCTTGCGACGCGGTGCCTTGATGCACGTTTCTTCCTCGAGAAATAGCGTCGGAGACACACACATCAGATGCCCCCACCTCAGGGCGGGGAGGCTGTCTGAGGCTATGGCCCAGCTGGGAGGGCCCCTTTGTCCTTGCCGTTACCTAAATTGTAGACTCTCAGCCTCTGTCATATAAATTAAAAATCCCCCTGCTTTTCAAGTAATTTTCCCCTGCTCTTACAAACCCTGCTGAAAATAGAACGCCAAGGACGGTTAATCTTCCCCAACGCTGACGACGGAAAATGACTTGTGAGATAATTTTCTGATGCCTTGCCGAGTTGTTTTTTCGAACGCCTCCAGGTCTTTAAGGTTAATAGGCCAACTAAATGGGAATTTAGTTACTGAAACTTGGACTAAGAGGATAATCGGTATGGGCAATTACCCCTCTGGTAATTACCCCTCTGAGAGGGGTTAATTTGTAGATGGATAGAGGCGGGCAAATGTCTCTAGTATTATTTCCAATACATCTGTTCTGAAAATGTCCATATGAGGGGCGATCAAGCTGTGTGCAAGCCACGTCCTTCTGAGCTCAGAAAGATATTTCTCCCAAACTATATCATGCTGTTTCGTAGAGTATAGTGACGTCATTTTTGTATAATACCGATTAAATTTTCATAGGCGAGTGAACGAGAGTACTCCAGTATCCTCTCCGTTACGTTATGTAAAGATAACTCTCGGGTAATAAATGATTTACTAAAATGATAGTGACTTCCCTGTCTCAAATACGCAAGTAATTTCATGCTTATGTTAACAAAACCGCACTTTTAAGCAAATTTTATTCCAGAGACACATTATTTTTTTCGATTTTCAGCGTGCCATTAATAGCTTCTTTTTAATATAATTAGTAAGATAGAATGTCATGCTTTCCAGTATGAATGTCTTGAAGTAATCATCTTTCTGTTTAATATTATGTTGTACTATTCCCTCCAAATTGTATAATTAATCCCAAATGTTATTTCTGCTAGTTTTTCTTATAAAGTAGTATAAATTTTGCATTCGTAGCTGCAAGTGTACATCAATCAATGAATGGTAAATTTATTCATAATGAATAGAAAAGTCCTTTCGTAACTATTACATACATTTCCCGTACGTAAAATTTCCTGCAACAATTTCCGTACCGAATTTTAGATCACTTGCGACCGGCTACACTTGTACTTCTTCACACAGAGCATTTATATTTATGATAACATAAAGAAAAAACGTAATAATCATGCAGTCACGATTCTAATTAGAAGATGAGATTTACTTTCCAATCCCCTCGATTCGTTAACGAGCAATTGCCAAGATTTATTAAAGGTCAATTGAGAAGTAAAGAAGCCTAGTTTATTACCACGCTTTACATTGACAATTTTAAATTGTGGCCCTTGCTTTATAAAGGGGGTTAAACTGTAAGGGCCGATTTTGAGTGTGAACCACACATGAACTTCAAATTTTTTTCTGCATTTAATTTGACATTTCTCTATTTCAGACTAANAAATCAACATCGGCCCTTCAAATTTAACCACCCTATACTAACAACTGTGAAGTGTAATTCAAGCGTTCCGTTGTAAACGAGCTCCCCAGTATTAGGTCAACGTGTGCAGCTGTTGTAGTGGTGAGTAGCGGAATTCGATGACCCTCAAACTTTCATCGAATTAGAGGCATTCAAGTCATTTCAGTAAGCGAAACTAAATTTAACTGAAATTCATTCGATTTTCATTCCTCAACATTGTTCTCGTTCTGAGCCACACTCACAAAATAATGTAAAAGTCTATTTCGAACGATGCTCACAAAATTTTTGAAACGGTAACGACAAGAACGAAATTTTGAAAAAATTATTTTGAATGCGGAAGATGTTAGTTCTGGATGCTTTCTATTGTCCTGGATATATCCTATGAATATAGGTACTGCAATATTTACTTGCGTTTTAGAATTTTCACACATTTTAGCCTCCAACGTATTCCTCACTAGCAGCGATATCTGTAATTCTTGATTTTGAAGTGTGAAGCCTTGAATTATGCTAAAGTTTACAATGCAGTACTGTTGATTGTCAGTATCTAGAGAGCTTAGCGCTAACGAATACCAGTTTCTAAGCTCCTTTACTTATGTCATAGCAATGCCCCGCATCCGATGGAATTTCATTTGGTAGGTTTTACTCTATAAAAAACAGTACATATTTTGGTTAAACGCACATTTATTCTAAATCTGTCCCTGTGAAACTTGTTACTACAATTTCAAAACCGCTTAAAATATACTTGAAAGCATTTAACTTTATTCAGAATTGATGTGATCGGCCTACCACTTCACTCAATTTATTTGCAGAATTCCTCCTCCACTGCCAACTGCTGTATTCAAGGATTGATTCTAATTTCTAAATTCCATATTACGCTATAATACAGTACGAAATCAATTGTAGAAAACTGTTATCGCTGGTAAACTTTTACGCGAAGGCTCAAACGTATTTTTTACATCGTCTTGATTTTGCTCCTAGAGTCTTCAGCTCGAAGAAAAAGTTACCATATCCTCCTGAGGGGATAAACTTTTGTGAAAATGTTCTTATATTTCCTCTATCCTTCGATCTCTTCAATTAATGGATTACACTAGACAGTAAGCCACTTCTTTCAAGTTACCTGAACATTAAAGAAACTTTGTTCTTTTCAGAAAATGAATCTTGTACTGAAGAGTTGTCAGCCAAGGGACTATGCAGCGTCGCATTGCATGAATTGGAATGGCATCGAAAGCCTGTCCAGCAATCGAATTCAAAGTGAAATGAAACACTTACCGATGACATCATCTTCGAATGTTTCTTTTTTCATCTCAAAAACAAAGGGAGACACAAACAAATTTGCCAGCTGCTCAGAAATCCTCGAACGTCCCTGCTTTTTCTTTTTGCCGCCACTCGGCGCTGTAGGCTTCTTGAAGACCTCCAGCTCTTGGACGACAGTCTGTGGGCCTGAAACTGATTTGTATGAACGAATTTGCGACATTAATTAAACTGCGTTGAACACCAATTAGCAAGAATAAATTTTTACGGATACCTGGAGTGAATTTGACTGTACTTTGTTTAATTTTTAGTTTATTTGAATGGAAGTCAGGATTTGTAAGGATCTCCTTAGATAAGCAAACGAGAAGTTTTATTGAGCTCGTGTACATCAGAAACGTTTGAACATTATTTTAGGCACACGATTGCTCATGTCTTATATCATGTTTTACCCACGATTCTTGAGAAATAGGATCGTAGTACATATAATTAGATATCATTAATGAAATAGTATAAAATTTAAAACGGAATAATTCCGCTTTCAAGTTGCAGAAAAGTGCACTAGCTACAGAATAGAAATAGAAATAATACGAAACAGCGTTTAGGATCGGTGAGTTTCTTAAGACAATGAGCCAATTAAAGATCATCGTTTTCCATTAATCCTCTGAAAAGGCTATGGGATCAGGGAAGTGCAGGTGACAATTGGAAGAGATCTGCTGAGGTCAAAGCCAGCTAGGCTCATGGAGAAGTTTGGCAGTGAGTGGTTCCCGAAAAGACGGCGCTAAAATTCCAAGTAATTTGTTAGAGACCAATGAGCTCCGACTCCTCGGTCATTTGACACCCGAAACAGATCCCTGAATATGGTTTAGGAATATTATTTAACATCTTTCCATTTTTTGCTCAAATTAGTTCAGTTTTCCGACCTCTGTTGGCTTCAACCTCGCGACGCACCCGCGTAATCTGGTAGGTGTACGTACACAGAACTCTAAGATCAACTTCAGAGAAAAATGCGGTCACTTTACCACTTGAAAAAGTATTTATTCAGATTGCTGTTGAACCTTAAGAAAGAAAGGTTATTGGCTTTCACTGCTGTCACTCTATCTTAGGAGCTGTAAAGTACGGATTGAGTCTACAGGGGTTGGGTAAAATAATGGAAACAAGCGATGGCTGCTCAGTATCCCAAGAAGCCCTTATGTGGCTAAAATTAATTATAAATTCATATCGATGGCTCACTCAACTTTAGATAGGTATCATTTATCATATCTATTAATTATATCGCTTTTCAGTACTTCAGAATAAAGTAATCATCTACACCAAACTCCACTAGGTATGAAAAAAGGCAAATCGTTAGTGCTGGAATTGGAGGAGTATCGATATCGGCTGGATGCTAGTATCAGTGACCATGAAATACTATGAGAAGCGAAACAAACTCTCAAGCAGCATGAGTACTTCTGGAATAACTACATGCATAAAATTAGACGTTCTTTGTATATATGTGGACAGGTTCGTAACAGGCTATGTCTGTGCTTGTACATCGGAATGCGAGAGGCGTGT
>VOMN01016147.1:0-21710 GCA_014899125.1 Orchestia grillus | reverse complement strand
TACCAACTGACTGAATATGAGAAGCAGTGGTTGTTTCAGTATTGTTTTTCATGTAATAACTGAAAAGTTAATTTTTCTAAATGTTATTCCTTCTGAAACGGACACCAAACATACATATAAATATATAAGTAAAATAAATAAATACACAACGGGCATTGTTATGTTAGATAACTGTTGCTCATGGTGGTGAATTTTTTCCTCTGCTATAATGCACTAAATGGGTCAAAATGATCCGGGGGAAGTGGGCCGATGAGATGCTAAATACTGAAGGACAGACCCGTGAGATCCCAAACAAAAGAGTGGGTCAGTGGGATGCTATATACTAAAACTACTGAAGCTTGAATATCTCAAATACTAATGAGTCGGTCCGTAAAATGCTTTGCCCCAAAAAAATGCACTGGTAAGAAATCTAGTTCCAGAGAACAATAAGAAGTTATAGATACTCTTTGAGCCCCTGAGTCTATGGCCATGGCTGCCCTGTCTCCAGGTTTACGATTGTCGTTATGCAGTTATCATAAGAAATTATCGGACGGTAAATACTTTAGCCAACTGAAGTCGTGTCTTTGAGAGAAATACCAGTCAATATAATTAGCTTTAAGATTCTAGCTAAAGCAAAATTCAATTCAGAATGACGAATTTTAGTATCTCTATTCATTATCAAAATGAAACATATTTTTAAAATTACTTTACTTTATTTCAATTGTCCTCAATCAATAAGTAGTTCAAAACGATTTGTTTTATCATAACAAAATTAACTGTGTCTTTTTTCCTTGTATTTTGTACCATTGTGTTCTCTCAGCTGATGAAGAGTGAATGTTCGAAATGTCTTTTTTAGGAGTGATTTATCATCTCGGAAATATATTTTATGATTAATAATGTTTAATACAGTTTTCCTGGTCGTCTGGTTTTTAATAAAATTAGAAAGTCACAAGCGGTTGCGTAAAATTTTTAGTAACTAGTCACTTACTTCCCCACTGTGTTTCTTTCATGTAAGTGTTCAAAAAGACCTGCATGTGTCAGTGAATGTATAAAATAATTCATTCAGAACCATTTTATACTAAAGCTACAGCCATTGAAAATTAATCTTTCAACGCAGATTTCTTTTTGGGCAAGATATTTCTATCCTTCCAGCGTACCCAAATGCTGGTGTTTCAGCAAAAAATTAATTTATCTCGAATTAAAATGTAAAAATAGTATTTAAGTAAAATTTAATGAATATATTCATGCGTACCTGAAACATTGCTATGAGGCATAACGGTGCCTTTATGATAGCATAAAATTTAAATCTCGATTCAACTAGCGTAGTAAGTTCTTTTTCAAGGCAGCCTTTTATGAAACAACAGCACTGTCAGTGAAGTCTGGTACCAGAAACACTCAAAATTGCATTCCTTCAAAACTTACATTCCTTTGTAAAACTCAAATTGCATTCCTTTGAAATTCTATCTGACAAAAATAGTATACCAAAGATGGTCAGAAAGACTTCGACTTCGTTCTGAAAAAGATGGTCAAGCGTGGTCTGCCCTAGCAAGAAAGTCACAGCAAAGTTAGAAAGAAAGGATCGTTAATGTTGAATGAATTTTTTTGCGTCGATTTTGGCACTAAACTTAGCTCCGTGGATAAAAAATTAGTTACCTATTGTTTTTCGGGCTTCAGTTATTTACTACGATCATCTATCGGTTTCCAAAGCTGTGACCTAAGCTTAGGTTACATGTAAGTACTGAACAGGCATAAGTTTTCATTAAGAGCTGACGAGGTATAGAATAGTTTCTCAATTGTGCCACTACGATGGGAGGAAAGAAAAAAGTCTCGGGATGGTAAAATGAGGCAATTACATTTGGTCCAGCTACATAAATGAAGCATCCAGTGAAAGAAGCAGCAGAGTTTGGTGATGTTTCATGCCGCACTGTTCTAAGATTTATCAAAAACGGGAAAAATGCGGTAAATGCAAAAATTCAAGACGAAATTTGGAGCGGAAAAAAATTCTAACCGATAGGGGACCGCCGCTCTGTGCTCCGAATTGTCGACCGGAATCGCTTTACAACATGGATGGAACTGCTGCGAAACGTCAATAAGCTCTTTTCCTGCTGCTTCTAAATGAACTCTTCGGTGAGAACTCCATGCAAAGGGTACGTCATTTCTGCAGAGTGGCTCGTGAACGGCCGATGTCAACTCCTGCCCATAGGACCACTCGTTTAAACTGGGCCAAAGCACGCGTACATTGAACTGCAGAAGAGTGGAGTTGTGTCGTGTGGTCAAATGATCCACGACTCTGTCTATGTAACAATGATGTCCGCCATCGTATTTATCGAAAGCTTTCAATGAAGCCTGTTTACAATGGGCGATACAATTAAGGAGGACGAGGGCCGGTCGAGTCCTGCGGCTGTTCCACTTACACAGAAGTGGGTCCTTTTAGAGTTGTCTGTCGAATGACCCTGTATGGCTACGTTGAGGTGATAGGTTACGAGGTTTTGCCATTTGTACAATATCTGAATAAAAACGACCTGGTGCTTTGCCTGTCTTTCGAGATGACCACTGCAGGTTACATCGCGTTAAAGCTGTCAATAAGTGACAAAACAGTTATTCAAGATATGTCAGGTATTTAGGTTGGCCAGCTAATTCCCCAGGCTTAAACTAAATAGAAAATTTGTGGAGCCACCTAGAACGACAAGTTAGACATCGAAAAGATCGTTCACGTACTGTGGCCAAATTATGAGATCAGTTGTCGCAAGAGTGGCTTAAAAGCGACCAGGTTTACATTAGGACACCTATAAACTCAATGCCGCGTAGCATTGCCATTATTTGTGTTTGTGAAGGTCCTACACCATATCAGTGGTAGGTGACTAATTTTTTGCCCCGGACTCTTCGATTTATTTTCTCAGAACCATCGCTGCCGTGCCCTTTACGGAGCTCTGTAGCATTCAGGCGACCTTTCTTTCTGAATGGCAATCGCTATTGATTAGCCATGATGTCAGCCGCGACATTTCTGCAAGAGCCTCTGAAGATGGAGCGCTCCGGGGTGTGTACGTCGGGCGCAGCTAGTAATTTCGCACGCATATAATACTTCAACAACTCTGAAGGTCCCGCTAGAAAGTCATCGCAAAGGTTAACGCGGCACAAAAATGGTGTGTGTTTGCTGCTTGTTGTTTAGGTGAGCTAATACTTCTATTCACTCAAGTTTGTTTTTCTATGAGTAGGTCAGTATGATAGTTGAAGAAGAGAAATACTTCAAAGTATGGTTCAACGTTTGAGTGTAAGATTCATTGTTCGCCTTTATTTGTCTTGGGTATTTTTTAGAATATTCAGTAACTTTAAGCGAAGTCAAAGCTATGAATATTAGTGCAAAATTGTCAATATTAATAGGATTTTTTCAAGTTGATGATAGAAGAAAACTTGCAAGTTTGAAATTAATTTTCATTGTAAGATCAACCTTTAGAAAGAAGAATTTGGATATGAATTTCTTTCTTCCACGAAACCACACACGCAAATTTTCAAGTTCTTACTTATACAGTGTGCCTCAAATTCTTTAAAACATTCTTCCATGTACCTTTATTTGCAAGAAACTTCCGTTGTCTTGCAGAAAAATATCACAAGAGTCAGTTCTATGGAGGTCGTAGTGTTTCACAATGGTCCTTCCCCAAAGTTCCCAAGACGTTTTTATTTGGGGCGTGATTCTCCAGTTCTCACTCGACACTTCCGTTAACGCTCTCATCCTCGTTATGCTCAGTCTCACACCCTTTATGGCGTCTTCATGGTCTCTAACCCTATTAAATGGTTCATTTGCCAACACCCTTAAAGAGGTCGTAAACTAATGCTTTTAAACGGTTTAGTCTTCAAACGGCTCAGTTATAACCAAAACTAGACCATCTTGGCAAGAATTGTGGCAAGCCTGATGAATGCTCCAGAACCTTTCCCTATCCTTTTTAAATATCTTTCCGCGATGGGCAATGTTATTTTAACGTGTTTTTATTTCACATCTCGGTGCTCACTAATCTTGTGGTTACTCAGATTTCATGTTTGTCATATCAAACTCAAAATTTAAAAAAAGAAATGCTGCACTTCAACCAGCCAACTGCCACCCCAAATATAGGCTTTTGGCTGCATACCGGTGTTCAAAAAGAACTAAGTATTCAATGTTAAGGTGTTCAGTGATATAAGAATCGTTGACCTAACTGTACCATCGATTGCGTACATTTTATCCACCGCTGTTCTTTACATTCCTCTTAATGAATCTAAAAGTGAAAATGAAGGAATCATTCACGCAGTCATAATGCCTGATATTCTACGTATAATAATAGAATTCAAGTAAGAAATTATTTTAACTCACCCAAACTTGAGCATCAAAGTGTAATTCGGGCTATGATGTTACCTCTTAGACCGCATAATCTAAATAACACTTCAGATTGAAGGACATAAGTGATATTGGAGTACGAGTTAGCAAGACGTAACTCACTTAGGTATAAGTAATATTGGAGTACGAGTTAGCAAGTCGTAACTCACTTGGAAATAAGTAATATTGGAGTACGAGTTAGCAAGACGTAACTCACTTGGATATAAGTAATATTGGAGTACGAGTTAGCAAGACGTAACTCACTTTCTATTCAAGCTCTGCAGCCGCATTGCTAAGACTTTTCCGTGGAAGCTTTCCATCTTTGACGTGGATGTTTGCCAGGAGATCGACTACCTGCTCACAAAAGCTCGGCATAACGGGCTGTGCCGAGGGAGACTGCATCAACATCAATGACAAGCAGACTCGACTGAATCGAGAGCCAGGAATTCAGAGTAAAATTAACGCAGATCTCTCCGTTTCTAATTTCTCTTATTCCGATGTTGAATTCCATGAATGAAAATTGGGAGGTAATTATTAGAAAATCAGTTCAAAAATAGGGGAAGTGTACTACAGTACCCATATGCCCCACGCCGTCGGTTCACTAATTCAAGCGTGACGTCTTACAGCCAGGCAGCGCGACAAGTTGAAGAATTATTCAGTTGACGATGTGAGTCTATGATGTATATTTCTTTTAATCGTTCATGTACAAATCGAATGTCTCCCTTTGTTATCGCGCCTGTTTAGTAACACACTGGCAGTGAGAAAAATCGCATGCATTTCTTAGCTCACCTTTAACATTCCGGCCTCGAGAATCGTGTAGTACGAAAATAATATTAACACGTTGACTCCGAAGGGGGTCATATATGGTACACGCGATCATCTAACCTAATCTAATGTAACCAAAGCACTATCATATATAAATATAAATTTTCGAGTTTTCTTCAAATTTGTGACCATCAATCGAATAAGATAGTTCTGATAAGGAAAATTAATAGAGTAACCAAATTTGTGAAGCCAAAATCCTTCATTTTTAAAGTCACAGTAGAGCTATTTGTCGGCATGTAATTTTACCTGTGTGGAGAATCGGAGTCAACGTGTTAACATTAAATAATACGAGTAATTACGGTATTTGTGGGTCGTATCGTATCTTGAATGATATTATGAAATCAGGTACCTTGAAAGTCTGAATATATTTTCTTTCCTGCTTGGTGCTAAATAATCTAATATCATAATGATCACATTGCGGTACTGTACGAGATGTTCAAAAAGGACATATTCTGCGGCAAGTATTTCATTTACCTTGAAGCGATCATGGGGAGAGAATGAATTTTATTTGGGAAATATTGGAAAGCAAGTTCCCTTCCCTTATATCATTGCTCACCGAGATGAACAATAGCCAATAAGGAGACTGAACCTGAGGATAGCATCAAAATGGGCAGGTAGCAGGGAGTAGAAATACAACAAGGAGAACTGAACCAAAACAACGGAGAACAATCTGTCTTCAACGACAGAGAGACGAGGACTGGCCTGAAATAAATGATGAAAGTCAAGAAGAATGAAATCAGTGCCTAAGAAACAGGAGAGGAAGACGGAGACTAAAAAGGAATTAAGAGCCTAAAAAACTTATACTTCTCAACATTGAAAATAACTTGTCGTAACTTAACGAACAATGGACGCTTGTATGATGTGAAGTTTGAATACCAATCCAAATGCCTGATTTTCGTGATAAACTAATTTTGAAGTATTATCTCTTAATAATCATCCTCGCCTTCACTCCTGCATTTTCACACAGCTTATCCTAGCCGTCACATTATCTTTCGTAATTTATGTTGACACGCTTCGTCACGCCTCCAGCAGCTCCACGAGCGCCACAGGAAGCCTACTTGATCGTTCGAACGCCGCATGTTTCTATAAAAATAACAAAATTTCCAAGTCTCAACGTCATAGTCAAGAAATTAAGTTTCCTTTCTTTATTTCAGCGGCAGACTTTATTTTATTAAATGATGAAGCTACGGGCTGCATTGCATTGGAATTTGAAATCGAGATTCTTTACTTTGTTGAAAGGAATTTTTTGAAAATTCCTCGTGTTTCATTAGACAATTGGCCGGTTAAATTGTAAATTTAAGCCGTATTTGAGTCACCTAAAATTCGCGATGCAGTTGAACTCTCACAGCTCACTGAAAAAATTAGTTTTAACTTGAGTTTAGAGAGAGGCAATTGCCTCGGTAACTAATGGGGGTTTTACCTTGACCCTCAAAATGGGAGGTTTACTTACCAGTGAATCTGGTAACTAATGGAAGTTACAACTTATATCACAGATGGCAAGTGTAGCTAGGGGCCTGGTAACTAATGGCAGCTAAAACTTGAGGCCAAAGCAGTGCCTGAAGGAGCGAACTCTCCTTCCTATAACACAATTTTCTCATCAAAAAATTGGGTTTAACATTCCACTCTAATCAGACGGCCTCGATGAACCTAACATACTTCGAAAACGACAACAACAATCCAAAGTTCAGACGTGCGAATGCTGCCAACTCCCGTCTGAAAGAATCAGCCTTTGATCGAGTCTAAACCTTAAAAAATGTGTAATAAGGAAAACAGCACCTACACACACTAATAAGATGTTAATCTCCTCGTTATCCAATTGTGAGCAGAGATGTTAGAGAAGATTAGAGCTATAAGACGGGTTCCGTATTTTGATGTGAGAATAGTATTCATTGACACGTACACCGTTCCCAACGCATCATTAACACCTGTTTCGAAATTAACTCAGGGAATCACTCGCAAATGAACCCCACATGAGGAGTCTTTCATGTTTTCCGCGAACATTTGCATAAGTCCTTACCCTTAATTTTTAACCGATCGAAGTTTGAGTAACCGCTCGGCCGGTCCATTACAGAGCATCACTTATTGAAGGCAGCCTGAATTGCGGACACGAGCATCCTCGTCCTCGCGCCATCCTAACAAACTTTGGACATGATCGAGTAACTTTCGCATACTGCGAGTGTTTGTCAGCACTGACCTAAATTATTCTCGCAAAGTTCATGCGCGCTAGATACACTATTTCTCGGGCATGAAAGTAGTTTCATTTAGCTGCACGATCAGCACAGTATTTTTGGAAACCAGCACGGTCATAACTGCACAGTCCACTTTTGAATATGTAATGGATTTTTACGTATAGTTAGAAGGGCTATTAAATTTAAGTATCTATTCGGAAATTCATGATTATACTGATTACTAAACAGTAAGCATTGATTTTGGAATGAAATGTGAGATTGTAATTTGAAATCAGCTATGTTTGTTGGATGTAACCAACACATAGCTTGTTATTTAACTTTTTTATTTCATTTACTGATTTCAGAGCCCGTGTTGACAGTCAGTGCATGGCATCAATTTTGTTCATCAGTTGAATACCAGCCTTTCAACTTCAGAACATGCAGTAAAACTTATGGTCATACGCGAACTGTGCAGGGCGAACTGTACATGATCAAACGAACACTGTACATGGCCATAATGGAACTATAAATGGCAACATGGGAACTATACATGGTCATACGGGAGCTATACATGATCATACGGAAACTATACATGGCCATACGGGAACTATACTCACCAGTCTCGTCATATTCCTTTACTTTGAGCTCGTGAGATCAATTTAGAATTTCAGCATGCACGCTATTTTTGTTGGATGAGGAATAGAGCGGCTGGGTGCGCCAGATCTCCCTCCAGCGCGGACTGGCAAGTGTTTACATGAGAAGAGCCTTTATAGCCAGCAATGGTGTTTGCCCAGACTCATCATCATCGTGGTGGAGCGTTTAGAGAAGCACGAGAAGCGTCTCGTTAAGACTTGCGCAGGTTTTCCGTCAGTCGCAGCCGCTTTCGAATCCCGCCCAGAGAAAGGGTGGATTTTATTTGAGTTCTTTCTCGCCGCAGGATTCCCGCGGCCGCTGAAATAAGATGCGCCTCATTCTCACTCGGCCATCTCGCTTGAATTTCTCTCGGAGAAAAGGTGTCATCTGAGGATTAAGTTCAATTCAGGTCTCCAGAAAGGGCACAGGGTGCAGAAGCAAAGAAATGCGTGACTGTGCTGCGACGGCAACCTGGCGCTCGCGACAAAGGAAGCTCAAATTGTACGTGGAAGATTCGAAAGCTTTTGTTCGTTATTTTCAGCCGGTGCTAGACGTGTTTGCCCTCCAATGCAATTATGCGTCCCTGGTTCACGGCTCAAAAAACAGGAAGTCCTGAGCAAATTGAGCTGTACTACATGAAAATGAGGTCGTGGATGTTCCCCTTAAAAATATTCTTTTCCAATGGAGATTTGCTAGGTTGATTATCGACCGCATTTTAAAATCCCCCTTTAGTGTAACGACGCGCGGACTCAGCATCAAGTCATGCCAAGACTTTCATGTTAATAATTATAATCAGCGCAGTTATGCAGCTGTAACGCCACCTCAGCGCAGTTACGCAGCTGTAACGCCACCTCAGTGCAGTTACGCAGCTGTAACGCCACCTCAGCGCAACGGAGGTTTTGAGGGTAAAGCTTAGCTTGTTCTCGTGTTCAGTCGTTCCGAGAAAATCTGACGAAAATTGAATGCACAAAAATGAAATAATATTTTCCATTTACCCGGTTACTGATGCAATTCAATTTCGAAAGAACGCATACGAAAACAGGCTTCGGAAACTGAATCGAAGAAAAATCAAAGTCTAAGGAAAACCACCGAGGTTTGATGGTTTTCTGACCTATCAAAAACTACCCAGCATTGATACGCTGGTACTGTTCAGTATACACACTGGAAAACTGCAGTCCTTCCTGCGCTATTCCATTGGACGTCATACATTCACTGGCACTAGAAGGAACATACGGTGGTGGTGCTTGCAAGACATCGTAATGTGTGAGGAGGAGAAACGATGTTTCATCATTGCTCGATTGATTAATTCTCGATAGTGATGTAAATGGTTAAATCAATAACCACGCATATGTTTGTACTGCTCTAGGTACAGGAGTAATAATGTACTGAACATTTGATAAAATATATGTTAACTTTGAGGGGCTAAAACTTGATGAGAGATTGAACGTTCCAGCGATGTTCCCTGCGAAAAATCCCAAGAAGCACTACGCGGCGATTGGAGATGCCCTATGAGCACTAGAAGCACCAGAAGCACTACACTAAAGCCCATGGTAGNAAAGCACTGCACGAGTCTTCAAGCAGCCCTACAGGAGCAATTGGAGAAGAGATGCACGAAGATCTCAAAAACTCCCCCACCCCCGCCCTCTCAGACCAGGAATTCCCCATGTAGCTCCCTCTCCGGAGAGGTTAAAATCAAACTCATCTGATCGACAATTGGCACTCAGAGGTTCGGGAATTATTGAACTATTCACCTAATATGTATGCTATTGAGTTATTAAACCATTCTACAAAGTTCTCACATCCCGTATGATTTGCTCTTTCAAGTTACCTAGCTACCTTTCGCTAAATTCATGGAGACAGGAAAAACCTGTGACTGTCTCATTATTATTCCACAGGCTTTCTGACTGCAAAAACAAACCATTATTTATGTTCGAAGGCAATGATAAAAGCTCTCTAAGTTCAGTATATACATGAAGCATCTCCACGTATGTATCAGTACATATGTACAGAACATGTGTATCTACTGTAAAGTGACGAGCTTGAATTTTATAAATGACTAATCACAGAACTGTGTTCAGGACGCGTGAGCCTTGATTAGATTTATTTTTACACCTGAGAAAAAATCGACACCTGGATGTCTGAATGGAGGTGTTAGTACACATTCATGCTTAGTGAACCTCGGGCTACTGGAACATAAATGGAGTTACGATATAAATGCATCGACAACATATGTTTAGCTAGACACAGCCTGGTTTCATAAATATCCAAGCGTATGTTTTTCCCCACACCCTCTGATTCATCAAATTGTTGATTGACCAAAAAAATCACGGGAATTTATCCTGCGTCTGGGCCGTGTTGTCTTAGCCATTATGGAACGCCAACCAGTCTAACTTGTTCTCCGCCATATCGGTAGTGAACCGTGCTCGGGACTTCAAAAAATGTAGATAATTATTGATATTTAAAGTTCCTCTCACGAAAAAAGTAAGACTAGATGAACCACAAAACAGTGATTATAATATTACTCAATTTGTCTTACGTTGATTTTTCAAGTTCAAGCGCTGCGTACATTTTGTTCATAGATAGGTAATGAATTTTTAGCCTGCACGAGCATAAATAAAAACCTAAAGTTTATGTACTGGGTACAGTGCATGCCAACATTTCCCTCAAGGCTAGAGACGTATTTAATTGAAGAGTAAAGCTCTTCTCAGAATAATGTTGCTTTGGACTCCCGCATCCTGGTTTTACCGCCGCGTCGGGGCACAAGCAGAGTAGCCTCACGCTTGTCCAACCTGGAATTCCAGGCTGCATTGTTTCTACTTCATTCTGATTTGAAACTCGCCACCACGACAGGTCTGTTCTTAATTCTTAAGCAAACTTGTTGCTTAATTTGCCATACGTGCGATAATGCGATAACAACACCTGTGGCAAGAAGCACGTTCTCAAAACCCATGGAATTTTTAATGAGATTCAATAAATCTCTTCTAAACTGTAATTAAATCGCAAGAGTGACCTTCAACGAGTACGAATGTCAACACGCTTTTGAAGCGAGCTTGTAATTAACTTAAAAGAAATTACTTCCTAAATGTTCTCATTAGATTACAAACTTCCACAACTGAAGCTGCCCAGGGAACACCACGAGAACTCGAAAATTAGCTCGTAAGCTGTAATCTGAGTTCGGCCTCCGAATCTGTTATGAAAAGTGCGCTCGAGCAGCACGGCTTTCCTTTGTGACGATGCCAAGCGTGCTGCAGATGTCGCCGGTGTTCCATGGGAGAAGAGAAACCGAAACAAACAAGTAATTTTGTACCGACGAGCGCCATGCCAGAATAATGCACGCGGAGACAGATGGTCCTCGGTAAACACTTCGCTAGCTCATGCGTGACGCACGCTACCCAGAGCCCTTGTCCATTGCTACGGAAAAATTATCGTGAAGGATCAAGTGAGATGCCCGAGGCAAAATTTCACCAGCCACAAAAATACGCTCGTTGGTTTGTCCGCGACTTATACTCAGTGCCATGCGAATGGGTGTCGGGAAATTTTAACTGTAGTAAAATTTAAAGATGAATTTCTAATTAATCTACTACTTAGTCTTCTCGAAAAGTAAATAAATTTGACCCTATGGTAATAAACAAAAATAAGAACCTCTGTATTGATGAACAAATTTGTGTTACCAGGATTTTCAAAAATTAGGCGTGACTCAGAACTGCCAGCGCCGGAGAAGAGACATCTGAGAGAAATTTCTCGAACCCCAAAGAAATTCGGCTTAGAAATTTCCAGCGATTGAGCTGTCTGCCGGCAAGTCACGGTCGTGAAGGTGGGGAAGGCGAGGAAAGGGGAGAAGGAGGCGCGGGGTGGGGGACAAAAATCGGACCCCCTCACGGTTGACCAATCAAATGGAGAAAAATGACCTTTTTTAAATCAAATAGACGTAATATAAAATGAGAAGGTTTTCAATTCATTGTAATTACTGACACGGTGCCTGAGTGCAGCAGGAAATGTTGTGACTACATTATCTTTTCCTAAGGTGAGCCCTCCGTGACCACGTGGAAACCAGTCGTGGTGCACGCCCGGGAATCGAACCAGGGACCTCCTTAACAGTCACAAGTGCCCTGCTCACCACACCATGGATCTCATGCGTTGTAAGAACTGATTCTCCAAGAGGTGGGTACAACGCGTTCTTTTTTCTTCATGGACAATGAATCAATTTTTCTTGACTATGTGTGATGGAAGGATCGTTATTCACGTCAGGAGAATGAAGCTAAATAAAAAACGCATCAATTTTTTTCGGGACATGAAAAAATTTATTTGATTTCAAGAGACGGAAGCCGCCGTGCAACAGACGGGAGTTATTGACTGTACTCTAATGCAGTATAAGAAAAATTAGAGAAGCACATCGGCCCGCAGCTAGCGAATGAATCAAGTAAATGGACGTGCAATTGATTTAATGTGAAGGAAACGACTACTGTAAACCAGGAAAACTGGGACCAGTAAATTCAAATCATATGATTCAATTGTGCGTGAGTAAATTTTGAGTGAATGTTTTAATCAGGAAAACCGTTATTGACTTCAACATGTAGACGTGAGCCTAGACTCGGCGTGCCTCTAACAACGAATATTACTGAACGCCGGCACGAGAACTCCCAGGGCGAGGGAATTCTGGCCTTGAAATAGCGTGCCAAAGACCATTTATTTATAATTAGAACACTAAACTTTCTTTGAGAAAAAGGAAAAAAATGAGAGATTTTCAGTAAATAGAAAACAAGACGAGAGCTCGTTATAATAGAATATATTCTCGAACGGCTCCTTAACGAAGGAAAATGAGAGACCATAGAAATAATTAAAAATATTAGTGGTTTTCGGCTCGATAGATTTGATTTAATTCGAAGCTGAGAGTGAGGAAGCTGGATGGGAATTTTCCAGCTGCGGGCTCCTTTAATAAGGCCTTTAAATGTCCTGAAAGTGGAAAGAAATGTTCTTCTGAGATCCGCTATCTGTGCTGGAGTATAAGCGCAGCACACGTAAAATGACGCCACTAGAAAGTATCATGAACGAAGAAAAACAACAATTTCAGGTGCAAATTTGTCCCATCATAAAGAACTTCATAACAGATAAAACTGTAGGTCATCAGAAGAGGATAGAATAGCTTTCACGAGTTTGTAAACATTTTAGAACCTCATTTGATGTTGCGTTATTCAAATGTTTCAGCTTCTTCAAAGCTCGCGCCAGATTATTCTGCTCTGGAACAATTTTCTCTGCTAGTAAAGCCTCTTTCTTTTACTCTCTGTTTCCGTGCTGGACGTTTGAGAAAAGGAGGCACAAAATTTCACACCTCCCAGAAAGTGACAAACTAAACACTTTTGCCTCCAGGAAACTGTGCAAAAAATGTTTATTTTAGATCTTAGCTGTTTAATGTTTAAGAGGAGGAAATTTGAAAGCAAAATTGTCCACAAATAATTTTTTATACATTTGCTTAGCAGAATTTGTTCAAAGTTCCCACCACCCACAGCGATGTGCATCAATTTTAGGGGACACATGAGACGTCTCGTTTATTCAACACATATGTGTGAATAAACGCCAGAAGCCAGGGGCCTCAGGTGATATCATTAAAATTCCAGGCCTTTTCCACCCCACTTGGTAGTCCTTAAGTCAAAGACATCACAAGTGCATCGATGTGTGTGGTGGAAACATTGTACAATTTTTGTAAAGTAAATGCATTAATAAAATATTTGTGGACAAATTTGTTTCAAATTTCCTCCCCTCAAACGTAAACAGTTACTATCTCAAAACCCAGATTTTTGTACAGAACCGTAGAAGTTCTTAAGCTTCCAGGTGGGAAATACTGGCTAACACCGCGCCCATTTTTTTCTTGCAATTTTAACTAGAAATGTGCTGAACTTAGTAGTATGAAAAGTTTTTTTTCTAATTTGACAGACTGTCAGATAAAGAAATTTCTATCCAACAAATATAGTAATATTCATGAAACCTCTGCTTCTCAAAACAAAATAATCATCTCTATACCATATTTCTGAGCTCAGTCGGAAAAGTTCCTATAAGTGCTAAAATATTTAGTGGCCAAATACTAAGATATCACACTGCAGGCCGTTTTAGTTTTCAAGTTTTCCACATTTTTGATTGAATCTTTTATAATTATGAGGAAAGACTTCCCTCTGCGATGTGGTCCTCGGTTATTTATGAATAAAGTTGTGCACGTTGGCATCAAATGGCGTCGGTTGCACTAGCCGTACTTAAAAACAAAGGAAAGGGAATTAGTTATCGTACTCTAGCAATGTCAGGTCGGCCTCTTCACTACGCCATCCACAGTCACACTTTCGAATGCGTTTCCTACATTACCTGCGGTAACTTTTCGATCCCGGGGTGTGGGTCTGGATTACTGACAAACATGTTTTGAAGTTTTTGTAAGTTTAAAAAGAAAACCAGCTCTCAGTTACGCATTTACTTCTTTCCTGCTATTAATTTCCAATTGACCGGTGACATCTAGTTCAGTTTTTGGAGTTTCTTATGTATTCCACTTTAATAATTTTTGCTTATTTGTGTTTTTCTCAAAATTAAATTAATTGTTTCGCCTAATGATGGGATTCATCACGAAATGTTTTTGCACAAGCATGTCAAGGATATTTCTTCACTTTTAGTCCCTTCATTAATTGACGTTTTCACAAAATGAAAGACGTATAACTAGCAAATAAAAGTAACAGTTAAAAGAAGGCTAGGTCCTTGCTAAAAATTTAGTGTTCATTATGAATTGATACTGAAAAAGATCTCTTCATACGACGAGAAACTCCTGCTTGAATTGAGCGTCATAACTCAGCAAGTTCCGACATACTGTAAGTAGTAGAAGTGTCTCTCTCTTTTACGTTGAAGACTTAAATTCTCCACAGAGGTAAATTCATCCTGAATCATTTTATGTAGTGTCAGTGCGACTTTCATTCGGACTCGCTTTCTTCAGCGCGAGTGTTGGCTTAGTGACGTGGTCAGAAGTTGTGAAAATCTTCTCCCTGAGCTGCCAGCTGCGACTCTTATTTCTTTCGGACATATCTGTCGGCGAGCCAAACGTGACCAACGGCTCATTGATAAGAATAGGATAAAATATGATACCTATGTTGATAGATATGATGAGTATGGTATACTGCCCTCCCGGGGCAACCAGGTATGTTTTTTATACTTTCTATGACATGTCTGTCGACGAACTAAAGATGGCAAACGGCTCGTTGGCGAAAATATGATTAATTATGAAATTTGTACTCACAGAACAACCAGTTAGGTTTTTATTTATTTATGAGTCACGTCACTTAACGACCTCAAGAAGATGAAACATCACAAAGAGATGCGTCCAGTAATTAAAGCGTAGAAACCAACAAGAACATGAATTTTGTATGCATCGTACCGGCTGTCATTATGGCGTTCGATAGCCACTAAACAATCGTAGCCAAAAAATTTTTACGATCTCTATGAGAAGACAAAATGTCCATTGTCTAAATCTAAAAAAAAACATAGTTTGACTTCGCCAGTACGAAAGCTTCATTAGATGAAATAAAAGTCGCCTAATATACCTAGCGAAAAACTATGCAAGGTGTCCTAAAACAAAGCAGACCGAGCTTTGAATTGATAGAGCTTCCCGTTCCCTTCAAGGTGTGAATGAAACTTGTCTGAGAATAAGAAATTATAATACTTTATTAACAATGTCTCATTACCAATTCGAATCCAGGTAGTGACTACAAACTCTCTTTATTCATTTGTTGACTGCATAATGAAGGATATTTAGGAGGAAAACTTGATCTTGCAAACATGTTTTATTCATGCAAGTGGTATTGTAGGTACTGATTTACATAGATAATAAGCTGGCCTTTACAAAACTAAATTATCAACTATAACTGCAAAGCTCTCTCAATCAGAAGTTCGGTCTGCTTATTTTGGACACAGTGTATAATGGTAATATTGTAAAATGGAAAATTGTACGTAGGCCTAATAGGCTTTTTACCATCCAGTTTACTATGAATTATTTAACGCGAAAAATAAAGTTGACTCAGAACGGTAAGCAATCATCCACTACTAGATCGATCACTTAGAGGAGTTACGAATTGTCTAGACAAGGGAACTTTACCTAAGTTTTTACGTAACTGCTGAAGATTCCATTTCTGGAAACTGGGTACTGGATGCTAGGTACTGGATACTGGATAATGGATACTGGGTACTATATACTGGGTAATATATGCTGGGTAATGGATACTGAGTAATGGATACTGGGTAATGGATATTGGGTACTGGATACTGGGTACTGGATACTGGGTGCTGGATACAGGGTACTGGATACTGGGGACTGGATACTGGATACTGGGTACTGGATACTGGGTACCGGATACTGGATACTGTGTACACCACGGATAGTCCATGTCCTAGGTGCGTAGACGTGCCCAGAAGAAGCTGTTCCTTCGCTCAAAAGTCAGTTATTGCAGGAAATGTTTCAAATACTCGTCCGTACAGCAGCAAGTCTAATTGGGATATTACTAGCTTTTCCATGCGATTAATGGATATTGATGCGAGAGTACCCTTTTTCAATCTGATAGACGATACAAGTACATTTTAAATTTATTTTTCATTGAACATGAACAAAACTTTTAATTACTTGGCACTGTACGACCTTTAGGAATGCGATAGCTCATGCATATAGTTACTACTTTGGCGATAGTTGGAAAAGAAAAAAGTAACTGATCACTGACACGGTGATGAGCTTCTAGTACAAATGGAAATTGTTTAGAAGAGTTCAAATTTGATGAGTTCAGACAGTCAATTTCTCAGTAGCGCTCTGTACTTCCATTTGAAAGGATAAATGTAAGCAAAATTCACCGCGGAAAACACGTGAGTTTAAATGAGTTCGAGTAACTCATGTCTATCATGCTTGAATCAAAACAGAAGAACTTTCTCCCCTGTGTACTTAAGGTTTCACCCTTTTGTTCTGCGCTCGCAATACCAACGGAGAAAAAATATAAACTCTCCGAGGCTGTGAAAACGCTCGCCTCGACCTGCTTCTATACTTTTCTGAATATTTTTTACTCGAGTCTGAAGATTTGAGTGAAAGTGTGCGCCTAAGCGCCACTAAAAGTTGTTAAAATGTTGCCCGCCAGAAGAAAAGTTAAGGGAAATGTGCGTTCCATTTTTCGCGTCGGGATAACAGCAAGCAAGTGCTCCTAAATTCAAGTATTTTTGAATTCAGATGAAGATATTTAAGGTAAGTTATTTTTCAAGATGAAATATGACATTTCCTACTTCATCACGATCGGTGCACAGCGAATTCTCATTCATTCATGTCTCAGCAGTTTTAATATCCCAGCAATGCTAATTACTCTTTATTTACTTAACTTTAATCATTTGAATCATTGCTTATATGATGAACTATCTCACTTTCAATATTCCTTAGTCTTTTTAATTGAAACTTCACGTAAAAGACATGAGGCGAAAATGGGAACTGGATATTGGAAATATCTTTCTTGGATGCTTGGATTTTCATGAATAAATCTCACTTGAGAAATTATTTATTATTACCCAAGCTTCTGAGTTGTTACATATAATTCGTTCTCAAGGGAACATAACCTTGAAGAGAGATACATGTTTTAAAAGCTCGTATGCAGAAAACGCTATAAAAGGGAACATGTAGAAATTCATTCTTAGTGTTCCACCTCATGAAGGTATCTGTGATACCGTCCAACAATAAAACATTCTAGTNAATCTGAAGGAAGTCCAGAGTTTAATTTGATAGAGTCCGATTTGACAGCATTTCGGTGTAAATAGTCTGGTCATGAATAGCAGGCTGCAAAAGAAACGATGAGGAATATGTTCGTGACCCATAACATGCTTCAGGGGGAAAATACCATTAATTCCGAAAGTAAATGAAGTTCTGTTATTATATCCTGTCATTTTTGAAGCATCACGCGTGTTAGTTATTCGAATGTCAATGCTGAAGTTCGATGTGAATTAATGAAGCGCTGCAAAATGCTAGTTGCTTGGGAAAGCGTAAGCAACTAAGATGATTGTATCAAAGGCTGGTTTTAAGCGAGAGGTGTCTGTAAAAGATTATCTTTGTGTAAAATGGCTGTGTTAGAGGAGAGTTTTTTGTTAAAGGACTGTTTAGATGGCAAGTATGTTGTAAAACAGTCATGTCAAAAAAAGCATTGTGTAAGATTACAAGTCATTGGTATAAATAATACCATTGTAATACAGCTGTGTAAAGCTTCTTCATGGAGGGGTAACGGGACTGGCGTGTCGCGTAAACAAGATCGAAAATAGGTTTTTCAGGTTTTACTTCTGTCTTTGTGTTAGTTTTGCGTTCCTCCTAACATCTCCAATTCTGATCGTGTGTCGCAAACAGCACTGCAGCTCTGCCGTGAAATGTTCATAACTGACTTCACAAGTCTAGAACATGCGCGATTAAATGAAGAAGCCACTGCTTGTCTTTTCTAGATATCTCCGAACGCTGTCGAACCTGGCTCAGCAATTCCACTCAAAGGCCTTTTCTAAGACGGGTAAGACGGAGGAAAGAATATCACAACGAAATGATAATCTTTCGAAGTCCCCCCGTTAAGTTTCGCCATAAATCTAAAGTTAGAGAACGATAAGCCGTCTCAGCAGGTGGGTGTCCCCGCCTGAGAGATTATCTCGAAGTTTCTTTCAGCCTTCTACTTTTGGGGGAAGATGAGTAATTTTTGGGGTGGAGTGAGAGGCACTTTTGGAGTGAACTGATGGACGTTTGGCGTAAAATGAGTCACTCTTGTGGTAAAACGAGTTACATTTCTTATGAAAATGAGCAACTCTTGGGGCAAAGTCAGTCACTTTTGGGGTAGAAAAGGGCTAACGATCGCGTATGACGACCTTTTTTGCATGGTACAAGCCATTACTGGCTTTGCTGGATGCATGAGCAGTCTTAATTCACACTGGGCTGGCCTTAAGAAATACGGCTGGGCTCATAAACAAAGACTGGTTTCCTGGATGCATGATTCATTGCTGCTATACCGTGAGTCCCTAGTCTTACTCTTTGAGCATAAAATATAAGATTTTTACAGAGTGAAGCGCTTAAAATAATAATGTAGAAAATATGCGCATCAATAGTTACACGGTATTAAAAACCCAACGATGTAGTTAGTCTAGGTCAACTGTGGTGTAATTTATAATTATAAAGTTTCGAGAGACCCTTTTACAAGCAGTTGTGAAACGAGGCTCAATCTATCCGTGGAGTTTTGAATGAAGCGTCACCATTCCGTGTGGTAGAAAATGAAATTCTACAATCCCGAGGAGCACCGTTATTTGGCCGAGCTGTGACGGCTAGGAATGCAACTAGCTACCCAGAACGCGCTCGTTGTGACAAGGGCAAGTCAGATCATCCCTCTGCAGTCGTCGCGACGCACATCATTTTAGCTTTTAGCTCCATCCATTCGCAGAAAGCCTCGATACATGCCTGGTTTGAAATACCGCAAGGCATTAATATTCACGATATACAAGACAAGAGGGTTGTCTTGCGACCCGAAATATTCCCAAAAAAACAGCAATGAAGACACGGTCTCTTCAATGGGAAGACTTTAGCAGAAGGCAGCAATGGCCGCGGCAACCACAGGGAAGTTATTAACCTTTTCATGCGAGACTTTATGTTATGCTGAAATCTAACATTTTCCGTTGTATAGTGTTTGCCTGTTTGAACGAATGTTTGAGGAAGAAAAGAGAATTGGTGTGCCGTAGCAGGTGCCTTATCAGCTGCATTTAATACGAGAAGTTAAACGTGAATTAGAGCTTGTTAAATTAGAAACAACATTAAAAATAGTGATGTTGTGTAGCTAATTATACAGATGTATCTATTTATTTTTAAGAAACCTGATTCAGCTTTGTACATCCGTTCTATTCGGCATCGTGCCTGTTACGTGCAAACAAATAAGATACAAAGACATAGAACCTGTTATTTTCAACTCAACTTCCACATTTCAGTTGAATTGCTCCAATAAATTGTAATTTGCATAAATACTAAGGTTCTTCATTCACTTCTCATGCATTAACTAACTTCACATGCAGTCGGAACAGTTACGGTAATAGTTTTTCATTCCAATGCCGAAAATTTAGTTGTTAAGATTGTTCAACGAAGCAGGCGCCAATATTTCTAGTATATTTCTAAAAGAAGTGTTCAATAAGACGGTGTAGGGAGGCCTAGCGGGCACACACGTAAAGTGTGGTGTCTGGAGCCTCTCCTTTGCATCCACTAGCGCTGGAGGTAATTTTACTCAACTGCTCAGAATTATTAGCATCGTGAAGGATTTTCGTCGCTTGTATTTCGCATGATTTGATGTTCTGTGTCGAGATGATAATTGTAATTACATAAATGCGTGTTTGTTAGAGCTAATTGATGTTTGCACCTGAATCACATGAAAGCCTTTTTTTTAAAGCGGAATGGTCAAGTAAAATTCGGACATGAAAGTAGGATACCTTTTGTGATGCTTCGAATAAGGTAGGTGTTGTTTGATTATATGTATATTAATGAGCTCATATTGGTTTTCAGATACGGCTCCTGATTTAGGCCTGTACTCGTACCTTGTATTTTGCAAGTTATCCAATACTCGAACGTGGTGTTGAGAGAGCTTTTAGCATCTTTGTAACTGGGCCCCATACGTATTATTTCAATAAATTATTTACTTTGTCATTTTTGAATTCCCGTACATTTGCCGGAGTTTAATTTTATCTTAGCGCTGAAGTTCTTTGTCTTGGAAATCCGTACACTGAATCGTTGTTAAGGGAACTTGGCGACAGCAATGCCTACCTCGGAAAAAATTTGAACCACAAGGCAATGATGGGTTTACTCTGAGGCAGCAGCTCTGCTTGCAGGCGATATCCATAGAAACCTCTGTGTGTCTCAGTGAAGATTTAAACGATTGTTGTTCAGCAATCATGACTGCTCAATGGCCAGTTTAAATGTCCATCAGACAAACAATCGTGAAAAATAATCATTTCCACATGAATTTATTTGCGCCAGTTTAAATGTGAATTAGACAAACAATCGTGAAAAATAATCATTTCAACATGAATTTCTTCGTGACTAAGACATATGTATATTATCCCCGCACATCTAAATACCAGTATTTAAGCGGCAAAAAAAAACACTGAGTCAAACACGGGTAGCATTTTGGGTTAATGCTCATCTTTCGTTCAGGACGCGTGTCGGTGCGAGGGGCACGAGTGGGCATCTGGAGACGGAGTCGTCCCTTCACAGCAGGTGGGAGGACATTCTCTGTTACAGCTTCACTCTCGTTTTGTCGCAGCAAAATGTGACCGTCATAAAATGAGCAGCTGAGCCGCGACGCTGCACCGTGGCCGTGGGGCTGCATGTATGACACTACGGCCATTACACTGGTACTGTAAATATTTGTTCATGGGGCTCTCATCATGAGGCTGCTACTGTATGATTAACGTCCATAGGATTTCAAACATGAAACATAGATCACGAGACTATGACCGTAAAACTTTGTTCATAAGGCTACGACCATAAGGCTGCTACCATAAGGCTGCGACCATAAGGCTACGACCATAAGGGTGCGACGATAAGACTACCACGATATACCCAAATGGGACGAGACGACGTTTGCAGTTTGCCTGCGAGGAAAATGCATGGAAGGAAGAATTCTGAACGACAAAATTTGCCGAACAATATATAAATTGACATGGTAACGTACAGCTCAAATTTACGAAAAATGTATTCCTTTATTGATCAA
>VOMN01016144.1:0-17387 GCA_014899125.1 Orchestia grillus | reverse complement strand
TGCTATTCTTGTGCTTGCCTAAATTTGGTTGTAAACCAGTGTAATTTATATAAAAAGAGCCTAATTGAAGTATAAATCCTGAATCCCACCATTGTGAGACGAACTTTTTCCGACTCTACATGGGCAATTACGTTTAATCTAAGTGATTCCATTCGTAGAAGCGTACAAATAGTTCAATTTTAACATGGTTATAACACAAAGACAAAAATAATTTTAATAATTTCAAAGCCGTAGATTTACTCGCACATTTAAACATCATTCAGATCGTTTCCAGAAGAATAAACCACTTCAGTTACCTACGAGCGTTCATGTTCTCCAAAATTTAATATACCTCGCACTTATTATGAACATATGCCTAAAAGAAGGGAATTTCATTAAGAAAAAATTATTGTACACGCTTATTCACCGCGCGAAGGTTAACTGTCAAATTCCATCTCTGATCACCTGGTATGCTTTCCTCTCGTCTCTAAACCTTCTCATCAGATCATTGTCGATAATCACTGCCAATAAAAAAAGCCTGCTACCAAAGCCCTTTCTGCGGACCGAAACACGTACAACACTTCAAAGACCGCGGAGTTCCAACACTTATAAAATCGCCGGGTCTCAAATTGAGACTCAAACAGTTATCTGCCAAACCCTTAGAGTTGTTTTCCCAAACCGATACCGAGCCTGAAAAACTGCCGAGTCGTAGCTATGTTTAGGTCAGGAAATGGCCGTGCATCAGCGTGAGAGCAAGATCTAACGCTGAACAAAACCGGGAGGGTAGATTTACGGTAGAATGTCTGTAGACAGCGTGATATTAAACCATGTATTTGTGTTCCTGTCTTTAAGTGTATGAAATTGGCATTAAATGTCGCTTAAGGGAATATGTAGACCGTTATTATACACGTCCCTAATGTCTGACTATAAATTCAGCGCTGTGTTTGTTATTTCAGAGTGATCAACCTGATATGTTAATCCTACCTACGTGGCATTAAGCTCCCACGGTCACAATCTAAAGAAATTCTAGGAGGAAATGCATCTGTAAGAGGTTCTTAAAACCGATTGTGCTCTTGTACAGGGAGGCATTCAGAACTCCGCCGTTCAGAACCTGAGCAAACCTGAGGAGTTTTACGAAATAAAACTTCAAACTTTGACTAAGTACACCACTTTGGGCGTGCTGCTACCGAAAAGACAAAACAAAAAATTTCAGAAAGTACGCAATAATTGAGACCAAGCTAATGTAGAATATAATCCGCTACATAAAAGAACACCGTACTACGAAGAAAATAAGTAAAGTACCAACTATTACCCACCACACGGTCTTCACATACGTAGCTCATTATTAAACGGGATGCTGCTATTCATGATGACAACGATACATCATGAGATAAAGTGTTACGAACAAAACTAACCGTGTATTTCCAGTGGAGCGGTTTGCATCCTCATTCAACGGAGATGGAGCTGGAGGTGGCGAAGCGTTGTAGTTCGGAGTTTGGCCTGGTGACACACGACATACTGGAAATCCGAAATTACTTTTAGCATTAGAGAGTTTAGATATTCATTTGAGTACACAAAGTTAGCCCTAAAGGAGCTACTAAATCTGTCCATCTCATTAGTAGATCGTAATTGAGTGCTGGAACCGAATGAATGCGGGTGGTAAGTAAAAAGTATGTGTTCATAGTTTCTCCCATAAATATAATTTGAAGTGGAAATTCCAAAACACTTTAACACAGATCGTCCCACACTAGTAAATACCACATTACATTTGGACAAAGTCATATGTAGGTAAATATTACTTTTATTTAGTGATCAACTAAAAGAGAGCAGAGCATAACGGTGTGCTCTGAAACTTTCAAATTTTTCAAAAAAAAAAAAGAATAAACAAAAACTTCCTTACTTTTTTTTTGAAGCTAGTAAATTTTGCCACTATATCCGGAGAGAACTACACTAGAAGAATAGCTTAATCGTTTAAAGTTCCTCACTCACATGGAATGGGATCCCAAGAGGGCAAAACCTGGTACCATTTTGTACCGACTTTAGAAAATGGGAAACCTATGAGCAGGTGTGTTCTCACACAAAAATACGATTTCTAAATAAGTCACAGCGTGTAGATGCACATTTCAGCTTAGATGAATGGTTAACTCTAATGTACACTTTTAATTATTTATTACACCGCTGCAACCACCGAGTCGTTCTTTTAAAGACGAAAACGTTTGATACACAGGAATTCTCAGTTAACGTACCCGAGTCAGTGGAGAACTATGAGAAGAATAAAACCAACACACTCAATTCAATCCCAGAAAGTGAAAAACGTCAGCCAATCGAACCTAGAATACTGCAAATAGCATACAACTCGATGAACCGCTACCTTGGGCATAGAAAGTTCAAAATTAAACCAAAGCATTAACTTACGCTATTGGCTTCAACATTCTTCAACACATGCGACTGAGAGACATTAGATTTGTGCAGACACTGTCGGGTCACAATAAAATTGACATTTAAAAATTTACTTACCTAATGAAGTCGAAGTAGGAAGAAATGCGTTGTCGCCGCAATCAGTACGAGGAGTTAAATAACTCATCACGAATAACGTGTCCTTGTAGTCCGTGGCATTTTCATCAATTGAATCGCCAAGCGGGAATGTCCATCTTGGACTGTTGGGTGACCGACTTCTTTGCGTACTTGCAGAAAAGATCTCCTCCATAGAGTTCGACTCAATTTCTCTTCCACAGCAAGCCTCTTTTTGAGTTAGCCCCTCAGACATTTCAAAATTTGAATTCTCAACACGACTCGTAGTTTTCTTTCGAGCTTGTTGCTCGAGTAATTCGTCAGAATCACTTACCAATAACTCAATATCCCCCTTTTTTCTTTTAATTTGAACCCCAGACGATTCATCTAAATAACTATCACTCTGGGGACTTTTATCCTCATTTATTTTATTATCGGAATTACTATCAGCCAGCTTGTCTGCTTTCCTACATTTTTCCTTAGAAATTCGCCCTTCTGATACTTCATCAGAATCACCATTACCCTTGTCCGCGGTTATTTCATTATACTTTTTTGGAATACGCTCTTCAGACACTTCATTGGAATTAGTCTTAGCTCGAGTAACAGTTTCCTCAGGCTTGTTAAGAGTTTGTGCCTCAGACTCTTCACCTAAGTTACTAGTACTGAAGGCGTCAGAGGCGATTTCTTCAGATATTTTCAAGTTACTATTATTGAGAACCATGCCGGTGGACCCAACTTCATCATTCGCGATTCCTTTCGATAATTCAGTGCTCAAGTTATTAGAAATAGGTCCGCACGATTTTACGCAATCTTGACTTACAGATCCCGCATTGCAAAGACTAGTGAGGTCATTTTGAGAATTCGGAACTGACAAATCAGAATTTACAGCTGATCCAACCGTATATGTTGTATATTTATTTTTTCTCTTCGATTCTGTATCTTTCGATGAGAGTTTGAATTTACTCGATTTCAGTATAGAAGATTTTTTTCCAGTGTGAGACTTTCGCTTCTTGTTGGATATGTTCATATGGATTAAACGTCGTTTGGCCTGTTGAGAAACAAGTTTAGGTAATTTTAAACATTTCCTCTTATCCTGAGAGCTTGAAGAATCGAGGGTCAAATTCTCGTGACTAAATGATTCCAAATCCTTACGAACTGATTCAGAAAAAATAGAGCTTTCTCTACTTGTCGACGCTACCATTTTTCTCGTTCTTCTCGATGAATTCTTCACGTTAGCAGTGGAGTTCTTGTTGGAAGTTCTTTTTACAATTTTTTTACAATGTGGCAGCTTTGCTTTAGAAGATGGAATTAAGCCAATGCCTCTGTACACGACCTCGGAACCATTTGAAGAATGACATAATTTCGGAGATTCTATTTCATCACAAAACTCGTACGTTTCACTAGACTTGAGAGTTCTCTGTCGTTCTCTTTCTGCCATTATTTTCCTAATTTTACCAGGACATGATGATTGCACGACTGATCCACCCCCTGTCTCTGGAAAGATTTTCTTACTGAAAGAAGCACGGGGAGAGCTATCCTTAGGAGAAATTTCAGCTTCTTGGTAAGCATGTTTTTTGTTTCTCAATTTAGGAGGCGACCGCGGAAGCTTTCTAGGCTGTATCTCTGGTGTTATGAGGAAATGGTTCTGTAATGAATTTATCTCATTGGAACTTAAATTTTGAACTAATACTTTAGGATCTTTGTGTAACTTAACATCTGGCACCGCTAGTGCATTTACACTTTGTGAAGATTTTAAGCCAGTACTTTGGGCCGTCTCACTCTGATTTTCATCAGGAATGCTGATTGAAGAAACTGGAAATTCTGACAGTATCGGTGAAGAAACATTTCCCTGGTCCCTTTTGCCAGTACAAACGTTCTCAGGAGTCACAGTGGCATTGATCTCATCTCGTTTCTCTGTTGAATGCGACTTCTCCGCACGGAAATACTTCGCGCATACTGACGAACTATGTTTACCACTACGTTCGTCGAGTAAGATGGATTCCAGAGTATTTGTTCGTAGACTCATAGTGTCTTGCCTTTTGTTGACAGGCGAACCATCAATTGCAGCTAAACTCATCTCTAAACCCTCCATATCGAGAGAAGGCTCTTTGGCTATTTGAGAAACATTTGATTTTAAATTTGAAACTGTTGAGCTTGGAGACTGCAAATCTTGCCTAGGTGTCATGTATGGGTCACCTACGATGGCGGCCAATTCCTTTTCAATTGCGTCAAGAGGTCTTGAAGATAACGCTCCAGATGGGTTAGAGCACGCAAAATTAGTAGGAGCATTAAGAGACGAGAAACTAGGGTCGGATGCAGGAGAAAGCGTACTTCCTTTGGGTGAAGTATTTTCATTAGATTTTTCGGGACAATCCAAATCGTCCCTGATAGAAATTTGAGTCGCATTGTTAATTTCATCACGAACGCAAGATGAAGTTCGTGCAACACCAGATCGTTTTACTTCTTGTATTTTGTCAATTAGGTTTTCTGAAGCGGTGCTACTTTTGGGTGAACTTACAGAAGCAGATTGCCGTAATGATGCTCGCTGGTTTTTCAGTTCAGCTTTCAGAGGTAAACTAACCTTTCTCTGCGCCCCAACACTAGATGCACTACTTAGTGGAATTACTGGCTCGGCATCATCGGATATTGTAACCGGAGACTGGATGTGACCGGGATGATCAATTGTCTTCATGGATTCATGAGATGGATTCAGGACTTCTTGGGACAAAGTATAATAACTTGAGGCCTCGTTCAGCTTCTCACTAGATGTGGCTGTGAGAGAAGCCTGTACGCGATCTTTTTTAATTATTAGTGGCGCTACTTTACCTGGAGACAGCTCAGGAACAGGGACTCCAGTTTCTGAAGAAGTATTGCTTAAATGAGACGAGATAATGGAATCAGGTACCTTTGCATGGAGAAGGTTTTTAGGAATTTTCAAGATTATTTTACCTTTTGCCGAATCGGGGGACTTCCTGGCAATGAAATTTGAGTGTTTGTCGCTCGTCGAACATAAAACATTAGTCACCTTTGCCGAAGTGCGGTCCTGTTGAACGTTTTCACTATTCGACAGAGAGCCTCCAATTGGGCATAGAACACTTTTTGAGACGCATGTAGAAACAGGGGCAATAGATACACCCTCATCCAAATCAATTGGAGAAGCATGCTTCTTTCTCTTCTTTGGCGACTTTCGAGATTTCTTTGACACTTTGCCAGGAAAAGAAATTGGCTTGTTGGTCTTCCTAACAGGCTGAATTTTGTTCTTATTCACGAGATGTATTTTCAAATCCCCTCCCTGAATTCTCAATGGAGTGGAGCCAGGACCGTCATAGCTAATTCTATGGAGAGGTGTGTAAACAGGAGTATAACTCCCATAAGCAGAAGAAAAGTGGCTGGGCGTGGCGTTCGGCGTGCTCAAGTAACTGTAATTCGGATCGTGCGCAGGTGTTCGGATGGAACGTTTCACTAATTTTCTGGACATTTGCAAATGATGCTTATTTGACTTTTTAGCTTTGCGTAACCTATCAGCCACAGACATATTTTCAATATCTGTGTCGAAATTATCTTGATTCCCGCCACAAAAAGAATAATCATCGGTATCATTAATACCCAAAGGGTCTCTTGGATTCCTAGGAAAAATAGGTTGGTCATTACCATGTAAATCTTTATTATTTACATGTTTTAATGGTTCATTGGATATTTTTTGCTTTTTTAATCTAGGTTCATCGCTTGTTGAGCTATACTTCACTCGTGATCCAGACTGAGTACGCTTAATTGTCATCTTAAGCGGCCTGTGAACAGGTAACTTGAAACCATCGTCCAAGAGCTCAGTTGTCGAGTCCACGCACTTCAATTGATTCGAAGAATCAATTGAAGCGGAAACTTGATGTGCCACAGGATCAGTTGAATTACCTCTTCCGCGAGAGCATTCGCTTGTATTTGCAGGTTCTATAACAACGGCAGTTGACGCTTTAACCTGAGGTATATCCAACTCTAAAGGGACAGCCTTAGAAGAACTTTTCTTAGGCCTTCCTCTCTTTTTTTTGGTTGAAACTGATGATAAACATTCAGGTAGGCTAGAAGAAGGTTCTGAAGCAAGGGAAACAGAGAGAGGCTCATGAGGCACTATATACAATGGAGGACCCGCAGGTGTAGCTGGCTCATTATCAAAGAATTCTGCGTATGAAACTTTAGCGGCACCTCGAGTAGAGCGAGTAGTTCGTGAAACGAGAGGCGCACTTACTTTTCTGGCCAAAGATGTATCTGATTTTCTAGGTTTTCGTGCCTTCGAGTTAGAATTCTTAAGCTTGCGTTTATTAGACGTTGTGCCAGCTTTACCGGCAATAATTGGCAAGTCATCGGGAAACTCTTTAATACTAGCCTTTGTTGGAGTTTTGAGGGTCATTTTAAGTTCAATTTTTTTATGCAAGTCACACGAATTTGTTTCCATGTTTAAAGACGTAAGAGAAGCACTTGCATTCTCACTGGAAAAACTTGTACTTCTTTCATTGATGCTACCAGTATCTTCGATTTCAGGTGATTCGGGGGGAGTGCGATCAATAGGAAGTGACTTTGCGTGTACGAAAGCTTCTGTATCTATTTCTTTGATGGAAGAAATCTCTATAGTTTTGAGAGGACTTGGTGTCTCACCGTCCATGGCATTTTCAATACCTGAAGGTATGGTAAACACATCCGAAGGGATACTCCCGACTCTCTCAGACCGAAGGTCGTCAAGTGACGAGGATGAATTTATCCCTACGTCCTCACTAGCAGGAATCACAGACTCGTTTACTTCAACGTTTCCAGAGGAACTATTACCAGGTAAACGCATATTTAAATCCATCAACTGGCTGGTTTCTCCGTTAACCCTTTCTTGTGTAGATGAATCGGGAGATTTCATTCTATCTATGGGCTCAGACACGCAAGGATCCGTATCTCCTAGTTCTTTTGGAGATAATGAAACTTGTGATACAGATGGGGATGCTGGCCTTGAGTCACATCCCAATGATTTGCTACTGTGGCTAGATGTACTATGGCGCCTTCTTCCTAATATGCGACTGACTTTAAGAGTACACGAAGAATCGACATCACTATCATCGTGAGAAAGAATAACATCTTTGGAGAGCATTAATGATAGAGACCCAAGACATGAATCTTTCTGCAAATTGGTTTGAGCTTCGGAGTCAATTTCTTTAGAAACTTCAGTTTGAATTGAAGTCTGACGATCGACGTCACGAGTATCACCAAGAAAACCCGTGTCAATCAATGATACGGGAAAAGACCCTTGTTCTGCAGTGTTGGAAGTCTGTTCTTTTGAAATACTAGATTTTGAAAAAAGAGAAACATCAGAAATCGTCGAAGTATTAAGAGTCGACGCTTCAGCGCTAGAATTTGTTATGGTAACTTGTTCAATTTGCTTTTTAAGCTGAACATCAGATTTGAACGAACCAAAAAGATTCTGATCTGAAGTATAATCCTCATTGTCTTGAGATAAAATTATTGCTGCAGAACAGGTTGTGTTGGGCAGAAGTACTGATGTTTGATCTTTAGAAATCACGGGATTATTTGACATGTCAGTGTCATTAGGTTTGATAACTCCCACAGCGTTTTCCGACACAGATATACCAGGTAGTACCTGCTGTTTCGTTCCAGACATATTATTAACGGACGACTCGATAATGAAGTTATTGTTCATTATACTCCTTTCATTTTGATATTCAGGTAAGGAGTTCATCAGATTTTCCTCAGCAGTAACCAGTCTAATACCATCGTTGTTTTCATACGAATTTATTGAAGATGCAGCCGGTTTGGAAGATTCAACTTGGATTTGTACAGAAACTGGAATACTGGTAGTTTGTGAATGAGCTGTTTGATTTCCCATCGTTTCACTGTCTAAACTCAAATGTGACGAATCAAACGTAGTAACAGGAAAATCATGTCTATCCTGATTGCTCATATCTTCTAAACTTTTGAAATATGGAAAATTTTCTTGAAAAGGTGTGGAATCGGCACAAAATGATGACTGACTCTCTGAACGTGGTTGATCGACTGAGCCTCTCTGATAGCGTTTCAAAAATTTTCGTAGTCGGCTCGATTCTTCAGGATGACCAGGTAATCCCAAAAGGCCTCCTTCAGAAACAACAGGACCTAAGATGCTCTCTTCTAAATTTTTGCTGGCAGGCATTGACGAGACTAAAGTATTCGGTGAATCTGAATTGTCTAATTTCGCGTGAGTTAACTGAGAAGCAACTTTTTTCCCTAATCCCTCCAGGGACATATTTTTCATAGTATTTTCCTTCAATTTTGGGGACACCAGTGGATTTAAGGTAGGAATATTACAAGCAGGATTTGGAAACAGGGGATCAGGTGCATCATCTACTACGTTAATTGGACTATCTTCAGGAGATACTGATTTATTGAAACTACGACCAACAGGTAGATAATCAGAAGAACAAGCGCCAGATTCTTTCTCATTCCTGACTTGTTGGTCAGTGACTCCAGGAAACTGAAGCCAGCTACTCGATGGAGGGCATGAAATGACAACAGGTGTATTTTCATTATTATCAGGCGAAGGGCCTTGCTTTTCTGATTGGTTCGGTAGTGCCGACGTATTAAGATTAGAGTTAGAACTGCTGCTACCATGATCTGATTTTACAGAGTTTGCGCGATTGTGCTTTTCATATCGAAGCTCGTTATTAATATCCATGAACAGACAGGTATCGTTTACACTCTGCCGTCGATTTGAGCTATTGCTTTCATAAGGCAAGCTAGTATTTAGGACAAGGTTTGCTGAATTCGAATTTTCATTTCCCGGAGACAAGGTTTTACCAGCTTGTACTAAATGTCGATTGAAGGGCTGACGAACTTCGGTTGGTGGTAGTAAATGACCTCTCGCGTAGAAATCTTGCCGAGAAAAATCTGAGGCATTTTCTATAGGCTTCAGAGAGCTGTAAAAAGCGGGACTCATTTCTGAAGAAATGCCTGGAGTTGAAAACTGTTTAGTACCCATTACAAGAGAGAGAGGAGAAGTCTGAGGATTCGTTTCTGGAGAGCTAGAAACTTGTTTCTTGTTCAAAGCGCTTTCTGGAATCAAATTCCCTTTCTCTGATATAGTTCCAATGATGTTATCAGACGGAAACGGTAAAGGTGTTTTAGTTGATCGAGGTATTTCTCCTGGTTTCATAGGATTGAAAGTCATCGTCGAATGAATTGGTACAGAAGAATGATTTGACACGACAGGAAAGTTGTCAGTTTGTCTAAAACCAATTAAACTCTTTTTATAGTGAGATGGATCTTTCCACGTTGTCGTGTCATCGATGGAACACACATTTGCAAACCCGGCTTGAGGCATAAATTCCCTACCTACACCAGGAGGTAAACAAGTGTTTACAGGAATTTTTGAAGACTGATGACCATTAGCATCTCTTACGTGGGACTCGTCAGCTGATTCATGTATAAGGCGACGTATGGGATGATTGTTTCCATTGTTAGAGCTAGATGGCATTCTAACGTAGGAGGAATGGATTCCCGGTAAGCCAGGGCGGTTAACACCCAAGAAAGGAGTTCCATGTCGACCTGTATTGCTTATAGGAACATTAGGCTGACGCTGATGAGGGTGATATCTCACAGGAGCGGGATAAAAATCATGTCTCGCATTAAACGTACACGATTGTTTACTACCTGGTCGAAAAGGCATGCTACTATCAACTAGCTGATACGATTGCGGCATTGCAGGATTGAATACTTTATTGACACTAGCGACATGTATGTCTGGTCTTGGAGGGCGACTGTGTACAGGTGTTGCCATCCATGATCGGTTTGCATGCTGTAGAGGTTCTGAAAAGCCAGGCTGTACAAATGGTTGAGCTTCAAACACTGAACTCGAATAAGTTGATTTATGAGATTCTTTACCCATTTCAAAGCGTTTTCGATCCATATTGCGAGTAATACATTCTTGATTTGAGGTACATTGCTCCAGCACGGGAGTAGGAAGCTTGTCCATCGGCTCGTGAGGTAGCATAAACTGATCTTGCCGTAGAGTGTCTACTAAGTTTTGCCCTTTAAACAGTTCTCTACCATCCAGATTTTGTTGCACCAAATCTCGTCCCGAAAAACCAGTCAATCCTAAGGATGAGCGTAGGTTTGGTTTTTCGGTTGACTGCATATTTAACTCACGTGGCTTAAACAAAGCTTCTCTCTGTCTACTCTCGAGAAAGTGTCGCTGTTCAGCTTCTCGATGCATTCGTTGCTCACTTTCTACTCGTTGTCTTTGCTTCGCTTCACTTTCCATTATCTGATCCCTTCTCAGTAGTTCTTCTCTATGTTGTTTCTCTAATTCTTCGCGACGACGCTGATCCTGACGTTCGTTTTCTAGGCGCTGCATCTCTATTTCCTCAGTTCGTTGTCGCTCCAAGGCTTCTTGTTCCTCCAAAAACTTTTGGTGATCATCTTTTCGTTTTTGTTCTCGTTCAGTTTCAACAACTCGTTCTCTCAATAAATTGTCTTCATTCATCTTCTTTTTCTGTTCGGCAATTAATTCATTTTCAAGCATCTGACCACTCGTATGGCCTAAATTCAATTCATCTTCTCGTTTTCTTTGTGTGGAAATATCAGCCATTTTATTTTCTGTTAGCCCTTGTTGTGGAGAACTTTGAACACTTCGTCTGTGATTCGAATGACTTTGAAGCAGAGCATGTAGTTGACTTAATGGTCGATTCTCGTTAGGACTTTGAAATCCTTTGCCAGCGTTTTTCTTGTTTTCCATATACTTTTTCTCCTCCAACAATAAACGATGGGCCTCTAACCGTTTTTGCTCTTCATCCGAAATACAACCGCTGTTTGTTACCGGAGGAGCAATATGCACGGAAGAGGTAATTACAGGGGTAAAAGTGAAATCAGGTGGACATGAAACAGGTATTACAAATTTTTCGTTTGTCGAACACGAGCTCTCACTATTGCTCTGAAGAACACTGTCAACTGCGCAAGATGGTGGCCTTTGAAAGGGGGAATGAATTTCGTTGATTCCTAAACTAATTTCAATGGACTTCGAGGGCTCCTTAGATTGCAGGCTAACACTAGGAGCACAGTTTGATACATTTTGCACCGGAACCGTTGACACCACAGTACAGGGCGTAGGAATCACAGATGAATTGGAAGAACACGAAATTGAAGTTTGTTGTAGTACGTGTAGATTCTCAATATTGTTGAGCACGTTAGTTGAACTGATCGAAATAGGCATCGACTTGCGCACATCAACTGAAGAAACTTGCGGTATGAAAAATTCTTCTAGAGCGCTATTATTTGAGGTTAAGCACCCTATCTCCGTTGGTATGTTACTTTCGCTCAAACTTATCGAATTGTTCAACGTGAGCGGACCATAAGCAATACCATCCACTGAAATTTTAGGTTTTCTCTGATTCATATTATTTGATGACGAGTCAGGCTTCGGAGCAAGGAGAGCTTCTTGAAGAAAGCTAGTTTTAAGATGCGAAGTAGAAGTCACTTGTTCGAATGATACGTTAGGACTGGCCGAAGAAACAGGAGTAAACTTCGTATTCTGGGAATTGGTTGCCATAAATGTAGAATTGCTCTCAGGATATCTGACATTCATTTCCAGATGATTCATAAATCCAGGCAGGGGGTGTCCCAGACCTCCAATAGGAGTACCAACGGAAACACTAACACCAGGTAGATATTGAGAAGAGGTACTTTTCATAAATTCAGGAGTAACTGACTGAGGATTCAATGAAGAACTTTGTGGCACAGTCCCTGTGATATTATTCATTATAACGCCACGTTCATCACATTCATTGATATTAGCTGGTTGTCTAGAAGCTAAATGCAAATGGGAACCTGAATCGACAGAAACTTGGTGCGGAATCTTGGGTAAATTATCATTTGTGTCTAATGTGGCTTGTGTTTGCGATACACTTTCAGGAAGAGATGGTAAGCCGGAAGGATTAAATTGAACAAGAATAGGCTGAGAAGGGGGAGCACCAGAGGCTGGAGAATGGTGATCTACAGAAATTGAAGCCACTGGAGGGGTCACGCAAGATGACAATTGAGGAATTTGAGATTGATTCAAAATAAAAGTTTGTTGTTTATTCGGTAACGTTTGTATAATAGAGAGAGAGCCAACTGGTGATTGTGGTACAGAAAACGATTGATGCATCGTATAAGGAGAAACCGTGTTGCGCGGAGAAATGGTGGGTGTCCCAGAAGGCGGCACGACAAACGGCGATACAGAAACGCTATTTGAATTCCCAGGCGAAGGGCAAATCGTAGTGGGTGGCAATGGAGAATGTTTAGATGAAGGAGCTGATAAGCTAACATTTCCACTAGAATTATGCTCCATACCAGGAACAATGTCAGAATTGAGCGATAACGGAAGAGAAGGTTCAACTACAGATGTTTCAGGTAGAATTGAAGGCATGACAGAACTCACCACTGGATGTATAAAAGTGCTAGAACTAGAAAAATTTGAGGGAGTAGATATAGCCGGAACAGAAGAGCCAGTATCAGAAGGCCCAGGTAACTGGTAGGTTGCGGCAAATTCAGCAGCCTGTGTACTTACGGAAATAATCGAACTAACACTAATCACATTGGTTAAATTTTGCACTGGTGCCAAGTTTTGCTTATTGGAAGCAATCGTGGTCGAAGTTGATAAATTATTCAAATCTGAAGTAGTTGGAAGCGAGTTGGAGACCGAAGTATTCTCCAATGAATTTAAAGGGAAATTGGTTACAGTAACTGGTAGGTCAATTGATGGGTTGGTAAACTGTGGAGAAGATTGGACAGCAGGAGCATGACTAACGCTTAATTCCGACACAGGTGAAGAGAGACACTGAGGTATGTTACATGAAATGACACCATCAGGCAATGAAATACTCGGGAGAGATATTTGAATCCCATTGGAAAGAAATTCCACTTTTTCCAGTCCATTTTGAGCGGGATGATTCTGAGTTTGTGTATCTAAAAAGCTCAGAGAAGGTACAGAACAAACTGGCGTTGAAAAAACAGTTGAAGGGGTTGATTGAGTAGTGACTTCAATCACTGAAGTGGTACTAGCAACGCAAGTGGTGCACAAAATATCTTCATTCGTGTTAATAGCAGATTCATCGGCACTAACAGTTTCAGTATTAGGAGAAGCAGCAAGTACAGTTAGAGATTCCGAGTCAAATTCTGGGCCATGAAGTCCAGCTGACGCCAACGCCTCGCTCAAGACAGAAGAAATGGGAGGAGCCGGCGATTTTTCAGATTTTATTTCCACATCAGTAATTTTTGGAGGTTCAGTTTCAAGCATGAAATTACTATCAAGGAGTTCATCAATTCGAGAAAGCGATGAATTATTTTCATTCTGTATAACAGGAATGTTCTGATTTCCTGAAGCAATTACGACACTAAACTCACTAGGAGTCTGAGGTGCACTTGAAACAACAGTTGCTATAACAGAGCTAGACGCATTTGAAGTTTCTTTCGCTTTCTTTGAATCCTCTGTCTCCCACTGATTAAGTTCACCACAGTTTGAATAAGGAGATTCAGCAGGTGGGCTAAATATAGACCTCGTCTTCATTTCTATTTCAGGGGGGACTTTAGTAACACAAAACTGAGGCATTTGCAATGTGCTTTCTTCAGAAGTCGGGGTGATAGACGCAACAGCAAGAGCAATGCTTTGAGAATTAGGGGAAGATGGACGAACTTTTTCACCCTTCGGAAAACTTAACGAATCCTTAGGAGTCTGAAATGTCTTGCAGTTTTCTACATCAGAGCTCAAGTGCGCAGGAGTTGAGCCAATTGGACTTACAATATTTTTAGTATTCAGGTTGAAAGGCATGATGCAAGAATCTGAACTCCCAGTTTCCGACTGAGTTTTTAAAGCTTCTAAATCATAAGAATAAAAAGGATTTTTAACAGGAGTTGTGGACAACAGATGAGCGGGAGTTTGAGGGAGAGGGCTCATAATATCGTCCGGTATACAAAACCGTTCGGCAAAATCAACAGCGCTGAATTTTACAGGAACTTTTTTGCCATGATTGGCTTTAGAATTCTTTTCAGAACTTGGGTGGCTAGGAGACATTATATCAACGTTTTTAACACCTACCGATCGTACTCCGGTTGGCGTAGAACTGGAATTCTCACGACCAGGAGTGTTGAAAATTGAATGCACATCCTTTTGAGTATGGGAGTAGGAACTTTGAGAGTTATCTCGTTTAGGAGTTCGTGGTAAAGGACTCATCGGCGTAGGTATGGCAAACTGCTGTAAAGACGATTCGGACTCTACTGACGGCTCAACAGGCATAACTGGAGCATCACAATCATACATTGTATTAGGAGATGCAGATGGAGGAACAGGACTAGGAATTTTCAGATCTCCTACGTTAGGCTCTGCTTCGTGCACAGATCTTCTGTAGCCCAAATGCCGAGGAGTCGCAGGGAATGGACTCATGAGAGCAGGTACCTCTGTTTGACTGATAATGCTAGAGCTAATGCACTTCTCATGGTCTTTCCCGTCATCTTTGGAGTCAGAACTCAATACGAAATTATTTGCATCAGACAGATGACTCGGCGTAGGAGGAATAGGACTTAAGAGTCCAGATTTATCAAAATTCGACATAAAAGTGGAATAAACACTTTTTCCAGAGGGCAAACGACTCCTAACTTGTGGACTCTTTTCTCCACAAACCAATGCATCGTCCCTCAAAGCTGGAGGAGTTGGAGGTAATGGACTCATAAGAGATGAGGCTGACTTTTCAAAAAAAAGCTTCATATTTCGCATAGGGTCTTTTTTCTTCGGTGTTTTCTCAGGTGACACAAGTGAATCATACTTCTCACTTTGGCATACATCGCTTTTACCAGGCGTTATCGAAGATGACGCTTTCGATTTGATTGCGTCTTCAGAAGCATCACTTCTTTGAAAATCAACGAATGAAGAGCGCCATTTTGAAGCACTAACGTGAAGCTGCGTGTTATCTTGCCTTCTGAACTGGGAACCAGTCTCTAGCGTTGAGCCTAGCAGTGCATTCTGGGGCTGTTGGCATTCCCTAGGAACAGGTTCGCCAAAATAGGATTTAGTTACTTGAGAATTTGATTGCCCTGGAAGTTTTGTTTTTGCTTTACCTTCCTTACGAAGTTGAGTGTCTATCGATGCATCCTTCTTAAAATGAGAAGATTGCTCAATCTTTTTCAACCCAAGGTGCTCTTGTTGTTTCGTTGGTCTGAGACTTTGTTGACCTCTATCTTGGACCTTCAATTCATGACAATCTCTTCGCTGAGATACTGGCAGACGAGTTGGCTGCAATAACGAATCCCTTTGTAGACGTTTTTCTTCATGTAGTTCCAACTGCTTCTGTTCGCGCATTTCTTCGCCAAGCTGTTTGCTGTGTGACCGTTCATAGTGCTCTGTAGCTGTCTGAGCTTCTTTTCGCTTTCTTCCGTTGAACTCCTCTCCTTTGCGCCTGTGGTCATTTTGCCTTTTCTGGAACTCCCGGTCAGATGGAAGACAATGGTTTCCTGATTTACTAAACCAAGAATCTTGACGGCGATGTCCTTTTTCATGGTGTTTTTCAAGTAACAGATCATGTTTCGCATTTTGCACGCCATACTGCGGTACATTAGACCGCTTAGAAATCGAGTTCAACGACTCGAAATCGGAAAATGATGAGTCGTGTTCGCGAAAGGGCAGGCGGTTTTGCTCTTTGCAAGATGTGCGTGAATTTTCTTGCCGTTTAGATAAATTTTTATTACGATCTGGCAATTGAGATTTTGGAAATGATGAAGCAGGCGATTTATGACGAGACAAAGCCGACTTAAACTGCTCGTCATCGTCTGATACAAAGTCGTCCTCAAAAGATTCATAATTTTTATCAGAGGAACGAGAGCAGGACGTAACACATTGATTTGTGTCGAAGTCTTTATCAGTTCTGCGACTGTGACCTTGATAAACGCTTTCGTCTACCAATGGCTTCGTTGCTGAAGAACTCGAGCTTTTCTCGCCCTCATTTGCCATCATTTCATGCAGTTTACGTTTCTTCTTAGATTCTTTTCTGCCCAATGCCAGCGATTCATGAGTATTGCTCCCACTTACCGAACACTCTGGTGAAGGATTAACAATTGAATTTTGAGCATGACGGGTTTCAGCCACTTTTTTTTGAGGGACACCAACAAATTTAGATGTTGTGCCTTCGAACTTTGCAGGTTTAGAATCAAAATTATGTCTTGTCGGCATACGATGAACTTTCTGTGAATTATCCTCCAAATTTAGAGGGGTTTCTTTTTTCTTCCGTCTAACATTCAAATTGGATTGACTACTTCCGTGCTGATTTTCGACACATACTTTAGTTTGAGGAGACCTTTGAAAAGATTGTTTCGCTTGAGATTCATTACTGGATTCGTTGAGAGGAGAGAAAGATTCTCCACCCGGCGTAGTTGGCTTACCAAGATCTTCATTAAAGTTTACGTACGATAAATCTGGATACAGAGATGATTGCACAATAGGGAGAGGAGGTGGCGAGTCGAGTCTGTTTGGAGAAGCCCCTGGCGTGCGAGGTAGTTCCGGAAGATCATTTAAATTCGAGTCATTCATATAACACCTCGAGTCTAATCGTTTAGAAGTAGTGCTAGTATCGTTTCCGAATAAATCTGAGAAACAATCTAAATTTCTACCAGGAGTGGGAGGCCGATCTAAATTTGGTAGGTCTACTTCGTCAGAAGGCGGCACAGGTGACCTCCGAGACATCAACGAATTTTCTGGCCCCGCAATGGAGTCAGTTACTTGACAAATATTACGACTCGTAATCTTTGGGCTATAGCGACTAGGAGGCGTAGGAGAAGTGGAAGTAGGAGAAGGAGTACGAGGGGTTGGCGTACGAGGGGTCGGCGTACGAGGGGTCGGCGTACGAGGG